>APFE031393950.1:38068-66980 GCA_000404065.3 Pinus taeda | reverse complement strand
TACAATAGCTGGACCCAATGGAGATATAGGTGATATTTCATAAAATTTGAGATCCATCAGACAACATTTTCTATGCATTTTCACGTATTTCGTTTAATAAACGAAATACGAAGGGAAGCACTGATGCGATGAAAACCGAACCTGAAAGGGTTTGTGAAAAAAAATATATATTATTTCAAATCTGCATAAAGCCATTTTTGTGATATTTTAAGTATTTCAATGTATTTTCTAGATACAAAGGGGAAACCATGAGACATGGGCAGTTGCGATATGTGATAGCGATTGAGGGAAAACTGATAGGAAAATAGTGCTGATTTACGAATATTTGAAGTCCGATGAAAAATGTATTGGTGGATTTTTTCTGTGTTTGAATGTATTTCTCTATGTAAATAGAGAATAACTATTTGAGGGGTTTCAAAGGCCAAATGGACTCTTTCATTATAGAACAGGTGGCCACCTCACCTGAATACGTTATGCTATGATTGCTAATGATCAAAAGGGGGATTCAAGTGGAAAGAGGATGGGAAGCGAGAGGGCCCAAGAAGAGGAATCAAACAAATACTGCAGATTGACTTTAAATCCACAAACTGCTAAAAACAGACACAAGCAGTAGTGAGACAGAGATAAAACAGAGGCAGAGAGTTAGTGAGGAGAGTGTGTGTACTCAGAAAGACTTGGGGGATCCAGGTAAAGCTTTTTTCTTTTGTATCTGTTGTGTGAGATTAAAATTGAGCTCACTTTTGTAAAAACTCTGCCTCTGAAGACATGATAGAGAGGTCACCACTAAACGCTGGACCAGGAGACATAACCTAGGAGTGTTGGGTGAACTCCTTATTAAACTTGTTGCGTTTATGTGTGTTTTTCTATTATGTTCTTTGGGTGCTTCATTGTCTATGTATTTTGCAATCTCATCCATCCATTGCATAAAGTAACATAGAAAAATCCATGCACATGAGTCTGTAATACCTTAATAATTGTATAAGATCTCATTTTTAGATTAAGTGGTATCGAAGCTTTTTGTTTTTGATTTGCTAAGGTTAGACAAGCTTGTGCTGGATTGTTAAATGCTAACTAGGTCAAAGCTCAAATTGGGAGAAGGAGAAATGGTTGAGGCCAACCCAAAAATTGGAAGAGTTTATCCTAGGAGGAAAATGACAGAAGAAATTCCCTTGGAATTAGACTCTTAGTTCATGGAAGGTTTCATGACCATAAGAGCCATGGTAGAAGAGATGTATCGAGGATTTAAGAAAGGTCGGGGGGAAAGCCCTTCAGCATCTCAAATAGGCAAAGGAGTAGAGGAATCTCTTCTAGTTGCCCATTCAGAAGGCAAAGGGAAAGGGGAAGAGCCTCCTATCAAGACCTCCTTCTAGCCCTGAAAATGAAAAGAAGAAAACATCTTTGATTAAATTAGATGTGAAATTTTATTTTCCAATATGATGGAGAATTACATGTAGAAAATCTAGATAACTAGATTAGATAGATTGATGTATATTGCATGGTGTAGAAAATCGATTCAGAAAGGAGAAAGATTCAGTTGGCCAACCTTCGCCTTGGAGGAACTGCCCTAGTGTGGTGGGAAGGCAGGATACAAGCTAATTTGAAGAAGCATTATAAAATTCTTTCTACTTGGAGTGAATTTATTTATGCCATTAAAAAAAAATTATATCCACTAGCTTATATGAGAATTCATATATAAATGATACATAGTACATAGACTTACCAAGTGATGGAACCCTTAAAGGTCCAAACACATCACTATGCACAAGCTCTAATATCTATTTCACCCTCTTACCACCAGAGGGGAAACTCACGTGTTTTTGCTTCCCATATAAACAATTTTCACAGAAATCAAAATCCAGAGAGATATTACTCATGCCTTCTACCATACCTTTACCATGAAGTATTTGAAGGCCCTTCTCTCTAATATGTCCAAGCCTTTGATGCCACAACATGGTCTTCTCTCCAGAGACCTCTATATTTTCTGCTCCACTTTCATGAACCACAGAACTGTTGCATCCATCAACAATCGTGCTACTTTGCAGCTTCTACAAAGTTCCAAACTAAACGCCCCACATAAATACTAGTGCTCCCCAAACCATCCTACAAGTATCCTTCTCAAACACTGTTTTTACACTTGCATCATCCAACTTGCTTACAGAAAATCATATTTTTGGCCAATGCAGGAATATACAGAACTCTTGGAAGTGTTCTAACCCTTTCACCTTGTAACTTCAACTTTTATTTTCCTTGAACAATGATTGTATCCTTCTTATCATCCCCTAAGAACACATTGCCACCATCGTATTTCTCATACTCGCAGAACTACTCTATATGGGAGTGAAGTGAAAGGATGAACCTGAGTCAATCAACCATGCCTCATGATCTACATGTGTACTTGAAGAAGCCAAGTACGCATCCCCACATTCATTTGTGGTGGTTTTTGCCTCTACAGAAAGAGAATCATCATATCCCTTTCATTTATTAAGAGCTTTAGATTTATAGTCCTTTTTGTAGTGCCCTTCCTTTCCGCATTTCCAGCACACCACATTTATAGGTTTTCCTGGAGATTTAGATCTCCCTCTAGATTTAGATCTCCCACTTGATGTGTTATTTGTTTTCTATTCTGGGACCATCCTAGTACAAACAAGGCATCACCATTATGGCTCTCCATATTTTTTTGTCTCATATCCTCTGTCAGCAAGGATGAGACTATTTCATCAAACTACAAGGCAGTTGCATTGCAACCTATTGGAATAAGCATATTATCCCAAAAAACTGGTAGAGAACACAACAAACTGATTCAATTATCTTCATCTGAAATTTTAATATCAACAGATGCTAACTGAATTACCATAATATTAAATGCGTTCAGATGCTCTATCACTGAATCTCCATCTTTCATCCTCAGGTTATACAACTTTTTCCACAAGAACGGTTTATTCACCAGAGACTTAGATTGTACAAAGTTCCTAAATTGTCCCACAAAGCCTTCACCATAACTTCCCCTGATACATTCAAAAATATTGAATCTAAGACACACAATCATATTGTTCTCTTTTCCTTTCATTCCAACTTCTTCCATTATTCATCAGACACTCCCGTTGGTTTAGTATCTGGATCTACCACGATCCACTGATCTTTATCCACCAATAGATCCTCCACCTTGAGTTTCCACAACTAATAACTCTAACCGTTAAATTTCCCAATCTCTATCTTTCCACTGCTCGCCATCTTCTTTCACTACCATAACCAATCTCGCAGATCTCCCACTAAACAAGGTTTACCACAGGCCTGACTGAAACCTGTCAAGAAAAAAGGCATCCCCTTGAAGCTAAAAATAGCACTGATACAAAATGTAGATTTTAACCTCATACATAAATCACCTGCGTACGAATTCTAAAACACATAAAATAAACAATGCGAGACCATAACACATAAAATACATATACACAGAGATTTTCCCTTGGATCCCAAAACCAGGACTACCAGCTTGATTTTTCATTATGTTCATTTCAATTTTATCATACATATTTATAGATGCTGAAGCATCCAATACCATGGACCAAAAACCATCGTGTCCAAAATCATGGACCAAAAACCATTGCATCCAAAAACATGTGTGAAAATCATGCAAAAAACCATAGATTGGTCCACCGAACCTAACATAGGTTCCAAAACAAAAATTTTCTGGGGCGCTAACCCAGACCCCAAAGAGTGGGGTTACCTGCAACCTTGAAACCCCCTGTGAACCCCCTTCTATTCAATTGGCACAACAAAGAGGGGGCTCCACCGCGCCCTCTAACCCCCAGTTACCTACATGGGCTAGTGGTGGAAAGAATATAACACAACCCAAAACTTTATATAGTGTGTTCCTACCTATGTTGGGACTGATCCATTTCAACCTGGAACTTACCTTCACCTTCCTCTCCCTTCGAAGTGTCAAAACCTCTCGTACACATTCCTTGACTCTTTGTATCAGTCACACCCTTATTATTGATAGAGTTATCTTAATTGCCTCTATGTGAAATCCTGGTTAAGGAATTACCTTACGACTCACTACTAGGACTCCTACACCCAATGGTTTGACATCTAATTGGGACTTCTTACCAGTGATATCCCCTTGACATGTGGGCGAGTCCATAACCGTCAACATTTTTGGCGATGAAAGGAGGGCTTGACTACAAACAGTCTCCTCTCATCTAGTTTTGAACCTTTGCATATCTTTCATGGAGTCTTGCATTCTTCTTCCTCCGAGGTGTTTTTTGAATCTTCAAGATGTCTCCATCTCTGTGAAGCTTTTCAATATCTTTTCCACTAACTCGTACGATTGTGAAGGAAACATAACTTTCTTTCCATGATTTATGTGGAAGATGAGTTTATTTACGAATAGGTTGGGTTACTACCCACATACACACTTCGCGAATCTCCATTTCATTGGGTGCTCAACCTACCGGCTGACACCAGCACTCTTGCAAGAACTTATGTGATATTATTGAAGACACATTCTATTATTTTGATCCAGACACTCTTGATTGGAATTTGTTACAACAACAGAGGGATCCGCATGAATCCATTATTGTTTTTTGGCAATGCTTCTGTGACTTGTAGTTTCAAGCTCTGAGGAGCCATATGAAGTTCTCTAATCTCTGGGACTAGTTCAAGTATTCTCTTAAGAAATATGCCATCCCAAGAGGAAGTTTGATGTCAAGCCCCACTCAACCTTCTTCATTGATGGAACTGCGTAATCCCATGTGGGAGTAGGCACTGTCTCAACAGACTGTCTGCCTCCCTTTGATTCAACAGTTCCACCATCACCCAATGTTGTTGAGGATCATGTTTGCACATCTGTTCATTCTTCACACCCTCCCAACATCACTCAACTTAATTTTCACGGAGAGTTCGTTGTGATTCCTTCGAGTTACCATATGAATTCTTTTCTTTTACCTCGATCTTCTCACCCAGGTGTTCCTCTAGATGATGTTGTCTTCTGTTCGTCCATTCTAGACTCTTCAATTTTTGTCAACTCTTGGAAATAGCAACAAGGAATGCTAAAAATTGAAATGCTAAAAATACCATTGCTACAAATAGCATTACAATACTAGTGTTGGAAAAAAGGAATGAAAAATGGAAGTGCTAAAAATAACATTGCTATAAATAACATTTCGAAGATAGACTCCAATTTTAGTTAGTCGCAGAAGAGCTACGCATAGTGTGCTACAGGGGCCTAATCAAAGGAACCTATTCCACTTGTAACATATTCTCGAAAACCTTATCATTATTTGTGGGTTTTGGCTATGAAAATATCATCTTTTGGGGGGTTGAGTATCCCCGGGCATTGATTACTAACAATCATCCTTACCCTCCATCTTCCAAGGAACTTAAAGTAGGCTATACCCAGGTAAATCAGAGTCGCCCCACTGACAGGATGCTTCCTTCTCATCTATTTCTACTCACCTTAACACAACATCATTTCTTCATAGACCTTGCGCATGGAAGGATGCATTAGCTATCTCTACTACATAGATTCAAATTTGTACATAATCAAACTAGCTTATATGATAGCATTTTCACTAGTTACACTTGCAATAAGCATGTATCATAGTGATTTTACTAAAATTGAGAAGTAAAAATTGAATTTGATCTTAGCATATGTTTTTAAAATGATTAATTAATTCATATTGAGTTAATTAGTTGTAGGAAATCAAACGTGAATTCTATGTGAAGACATGCAACAATTTCTCCATTAATTGAGGAAGTTATCCCTTGATTAAAGAAGATCAGGATGAGTTGTACTTCGATTTATAATTAGTTAGCTCAGTTAATTGAGTTAAGTTGAGTTATATTAGTTCAAATAGTTTGTTGAACTAGTTGTGAGTTCAGTTAGTTAATGCATGCATGCATGTAACTCCTGCACTTCAGATAACTAAATATTCTCTCATAAATAACTCACGCATGTCAGGTCAGTTAGACACCCAGCTGAGATGAGAGGAAGGGACAATGTACTATTAGTTGGAGAATTTTTCCTATATAGGAAACTCATCCATCCAAAAGGAATTATCTCCTTCAGGATTGTGCAGTTAATTCTGAGTTTAGTGACTAGTGTGAGAGGTAAATTCACACAGGTGGCAGCATTGGACCCCAGGAGAAACTATGCAAGGAAATAGGAGGCTTGGAGGGTAAAGGAGAAAGTTTGTGAGAAGCCTTTGACTGTCTATGAGTAGTACAGGGATTATACTAAGAGCTGGATAGCTTGAGAGCTAAAGCTTTGTGTAATATTGAGATATTTCCACTTGTATGATAATACAAATAGCGAGGTTTTTAGCTGAGGCTTTGCCTAGAGTATTCTTTTGTGTTTCATGTATGATTGAATCCTCTCCTCTATTATATGTGTTCTATTTGATGTTGCTCAAAATTGATTAAGCTTCTGCAAGTTTGTTTTAGAAGTAGATCTAGTATTTTGCTTGAGTATATTGCATAATCTGTTGATCTATAGTGGGAATTTCTACATGGTATCAGAGAGAGGTTTTGTAGAAAAAGTTCTACATGGTATCGGAGCAAAGGTGATCAAAGTGAAGACTAATATACAAGAATGGAGAAGTTTGAGTTTGAGGTTCTCGAATATAGAAATTGAGTTCCTATCACATCTCAATTTCACTAGTGATATTTAACGGTTTAAAACTCGAGTATGCCCTTGATGGTAGCTCGAATTATACAGATTGAAAGGATTTCATTCAAGCAATATTATAGGAAAATGGTCTAAAGGACTTAATTGATTAAGAAGTCCCCAAGTTGGCAGCAGCTAATGCTACAGAATTGGCAAAATGGAAGAAATGTGTGGCTAAAGTGAGGAGAATCCTCCTCGATGGAGTTTGAGACCACATTGTCTCGAGCCTCCATGGGAAGGAGACACCATTTTCAATGTGGAAAACATTAAAATATCTATATCAGAACAACAATGATTAGAGGAAGTTGGCACTAAAAGACAAGCTTTGGAAAATCAAGTGTGAAAAGGGCGACACTATCTCTACATATTTGAAGAAGCTCAGAACTTGTAGGGATGAGCTTAGAAGTGTAGGAATCATGAAAACTGATGATAACATGGTGAGCCTTGCTCTCCTCGATCTTCCTAAGAGTTGGCATAGCTACCAAGACTCAGTAAATGGAATAGAGAAACTACTAGATTGGGATTGACTTTGCTCAGATCTGATGTAGGAGGAGATAAGAAGACCCACCAAAGATGGTTCTTCATCTAAGGAGGATGAAGAAAACTAAACCTTAGTGAGTAAGGAAAAGAAAGGGAAGGAGAATGATTCTTATCCCAAATAAAGTTCTTCCCATGGTAGGAAGCAGTTTGAAAAATTGAAAGTGTGATGCTTTCATTGTCATCAGGTGGGCCATTTTGCAACAAATTGTCCATTGAAGAAATCCAAGATGGGATCTAAGGAAGGATCTGAATATGAGGCATTGGCCTCACAGTTGGAGTTGGATTTCACCCTATTCACATGCATGGTTTCGTCCATGGTGAGATGTGGTTGGTTTCTTGATAGTGGAGCTTCATTCCACATGACCCATGATAACAGTTTGTTTAGTACCTTGGAGGAGATAGATCTATAGATACTCATAGTCATGGGTAATGATGAAAAGTATAATGTATCAGGAGTAGGCACACTTGTTTTTCAAAGCAGCATGGAGCTCAAATTACCTTAACTAATGTGAAGTTTGTGCCAGGACTGAAGAGAAAATTGGTATCAATCGCAATGCTGGAAGACAAAGGCTATAATGTAGTCTTCAGTAAGGGAAAGGTTTTCCTTAGACACGTCACCACGAGACAGGTGAAGCAGATTGGTTCATGAGTCAAGAACCTGTATTCTCTTGAGATTCAAGATGCATGCAAAGCCTTAAGGAGCAAGGAAACTATTGGAGACTTGGTGGTTGAGAGGGAGAGTACATTACTTCTCAACATGCAGCACCAGAAGAAGTCTGAGACAATTATGGAGGAGCTACAATTGGTGAAGTAGCTTCAAGAGGTTATGGAGTAGCCACAACTGGAGAATACAAGAGGAGATCAAGTGGAGGCATACACTCATGAAAATACCTCCAATAGTGGGAAATTTCGAGCCAAGTGGGTAGAGGGAGCACATGCATCCATACCTCCAAGCATAAGGTGGAGCGATGTGGAGTGATAGTCCGAAGAAGGCTGAATTAGGGGTAGGATCCTTTAGGTACCTAGCCTCTTTGATTAGAACTTGCTACGGGAGCCTCAATGAGGAGTAGTAGGACTAGCTAAGTGGGTAGAGGAAGATGCAGATGGAGCGGAAGAGAGAGCTATAGTGTAGGAATGCCAAGACAGTGTAGAGCTAGCAGGTTGCAACAATGCGAAAGGCACAAGAGTATTGCACTAGTTTAGGATAGCACAGAGAGGTGTGAAATAGTGTGAGATGGATGGAATGTTGTAGTAGTTCAGAGGTCATAGAGGGAGAACTTTTTAGTGGAAGAGGGAGCTTCAGCATCAGAGGATGTTTCTATCCCAACACGGAAGTCAGTTGGGAGATTTTTTATTTCTAGAGTTGCTGGAGCAATAACACCTGGGAGAAGTGTTGCATGCAGAACATTCCAAAGGTTTAGGATTGGGTTTGAGTTCAATGCCTTTCTTGTTGAGAGGGAGTTTTGTAAATAGAAACAAGAAATGCTAAAAATAACATTTCTATAAATAACATTTTAGGTACCAGTGTTGGACATAGCAACAAGGAATGAAAATGGAAGTGCTAAAAATAACATTGCTATAAATATCATTTCGGGATAGACTCCAATTTTAGTTAGTCCCTGAACTAAAATTGAAAGGTAAAATTTGAATTTGATCTTAGCAGTTGTTTGTTAAATGATTAATTAATTCATATTGAGTTAATTAGTTGTAGGAAATCAAACATGAAGTCTATGTGAAGACATGGAACAATTTCTCCATTGATTTAGGAAATTATCCCTTGTTAAAAGGAGATCACGATGAGTTGTACTTTGAGTTGTAATTGGTTAGCTTAGTTAACTGAGTTAAGTCCAGTTACATTAGTTCAAATAGTTTGTTGAACTAATTGTTAGTTCAGTTAGTGGATGCATGCATGCATGTAATTGTCGCACTTCAGATAACTGAATATTCTCTCATAAATAACTCATGCATGTCAGTTTAGTCAGAGACCCAGCTGAGATTAGAGGAAGGGAAAGTGTACTATCATTTGGAGGATTTTTCCTATGTAGGAAACTCATCCATGCAGAAGGAATTATCTCCTTCAGGATTGTGCAATTATTTTAGAGTTTAGTGAGCAGTGTAAGAGGTGACTTCACACAGGTGGCGGCATTGGACCCTGCGAGGAACTACACAAGGAAATAGGAGGCTTGGAGGGTAGAGGGGAAGGTTTGTGAGAAGCATTTCACTACCTATGAGCAGCAGAGGGATTATATTGAAAGCTAGATAGCTTGAGAGCTAAAGCTTTGTATAATCCTGAGATATTTCCACGTACGATAACACAAATAGTGGGAATTTTAGCTAAGGCTTTCCCCAGAGTATTCTTCTATGTTTCATGTGTTCTATTTGATCTTGCTCAAAATTGATGAGGATTCCACAAGTTTGTTGTAGAAGTAGATCTAGAATTTTTCTTTAGTATATTGCATAATCTATTGATCTACAGTGGGAATTTCTACATGAATGAGTAACAACACACTGACAGAGTTGGTGTTGCAAAACCAACGTGCACTGTCATTCATGAAGAGTATGAGTGGGAGCTTGAACATCAACACTTAGTGAAAGATGAATCCCTTCCGTCTGAGCCAACTATGTTCTTTTGTAGCTTCTTTGGTGAACCTACTATCCATGATTTTATGTATGTTTCTTCATCCACGGATGCACCCATTGTTAATCACTCGCAGGACTCAACAGATGCTAGTGCATCATTCGACAATGGAGAGGATAAGTCATTCATTGAAGATCCACTTGATCCTCTATCTGTCTTTTTCGGAAATATAGAGGATGAGTTCATTTGCATTACATCTACCCCTTTGTTCGATTCATATGATCATGAGGATGCCGAAGAATTCATTTATTCTTCTAATCATGGAGGTCATGATCCATTTTCTTCCATTTTTTATCATGATCATCAATCTATCATAGAGGATCTTTTGAAGCCACTGGTTTATGATGATCTACCTAATGATGAAATTGAGATACCCAACACTATCGAGGCACTTCAGCCCGAGATGATGGTTACGTCAGGTCCTTTCTCTCTTATGGTTATTCTCACATCCAATCATGAAATTGTTCAATCACCCAAGGTTCCTCATCAGTCATCTATATGCATTGAAGATCCATCTCACACATAGATCACACTTCCTCCACTCGAATTGCACGATACCATTGCCCATTCACTGGAGGAATCTTACATTGCAAACACTCGTGCATGATGCAAGTTATATCTTCTTATGTTGTTTTCTTAAATGTCACAGTTAAGAGTGTTCTTTTGTTTCAAATTTATGTGTAGTGTCACACAACACCATGATAATACCACAGACTACCCGCCATGCACATGCACTCACTTATGCCCCATGGGATCTTTGAAACACAAATTGTGGTTGTCTTCACTATTATATCTTTCTTGTTTGTTGGTCCTCACAACTAGGTTACTCATGCACCAAGCCTTCACCAACATGGGTCTACCAATGTACCGATGGTTGCATTGAAGGTATCATTCACGCAATCAGGCCTTTGCACCATTAGTGTAGGAGTAGGTGTAGTGTCTGCCTTCAGTGGTTTGCTTGCATGCTTGTTTGATTACATGATTTGTCTGCTTTTTTGCTTAAATGCTTCGCTTTCATTTTTTCTTTTGCTCTTGCTTTGCTTTTTTGATTGCTAGTTCATTCACTTGTTTCATTCATAGGTTAGCTTTCATGAAACCATGTGTGACTCATGAAACGGGCTGGGAAAAGTACAAGAGAGCTTGTACAACTATGACTACTTTGTTATCTGTCATCTTGCCTCTGTATGATGAGCTTGTTACTCTTAGTCCATAATACGTCAAAGGAAAATACGTACTATTCAAATTGAACCTTGGTGTAAAACACAATGATTGTGTGCTAACTAGTGTCACATTCTCTAGTCGGTTGTTTTTGTGTTAACCCTTGTAAGCTCAGCCAAGTAGAGTAAGGTGAGGGGGGAAAACTTAAAAATCATGTCAGATATATAATAAACTACTTCTCTTCTATAACAACCTCCTCTGCTCTCAATAAGTCAGGATCCCTCTTCCACCTCTGGAATGAATAAGTGTTATGAACAGTGAAAATGAAAAAAATGAAAAGTCAAAAAATTCAAATGGAAAATGAATAAGGAGAAATAAGGGAAAGGCTTCCTGTGTAGGGAGGTGATGTAAGTAACTACACTAAGGTATTGACCAGGAACAATGGTAGCGAAGCCATGCTTGTGTTCCTATGTGACTCCATCGATGTACTGTCAAGGCCTGCTCGCAGTGGAGCAACACCAGAGATGAAACATAGACTCTAACGACTATACCACTTGTGCACTTATATACCACTCAACCCTAATCGAAACAATTATGTTGTCTTGGCATGGAATGTGTGTCAATCGACCATGAGTGTGGCATATTCTACATCTTACAGTCAAGCTAGTGTGAAGCCAAGTTGAGCTAAGAGTAGAGCAATACTTTTGGAGGTGTTAGACTTAGTTTTCACAATCAAGGTCCATTTAGAGAGCAGAAGTTCTACCAGTGTGTCACCAAGTGTTGTAGTGGCTACAAACACTCTCCAAAATTTTCCCTTAGCCTGTTTTGGAGCCTCCCTACAAACCTTCATAGTAGCCTACCTTGCTTCATCAAGTCCTCAAGCTTCAATGTCTTCCTTGCTCAAAGGCACCTTGTTGCTCATAGTTTGATCTTTTTCCTTCACACGTTGCTGAACCATACTTGGTCTACTTGCAAGCTGAGTAGCTTTCCCTTAAAGATTATGCATTTCTAGAGGGCAACCATCCTTCCCCCTATAAATTGTGCAATCCTCTCTGACAACTTGCTAGGCTCCAGGATTGTGCAATCCTATTAGCCAACCTCCTAGCAGGATTTGCACAAATTTTCCTAACAACAGTTTGTTCAACCTAGGATTTGTGCGAATCTAGGTAGAAGTTAGCTGCTCATCCTAAAAATTACAGAAATCTCCTCAGCAGCTAGCCTAGCTCCCAGCCAAAAATGCAGATTTTTCTGCAATAGTCAAGCAGTGTCTTGCATATGTAGCTAAGTTGACCGGTTCCCTTTGGGACTCAGAAAAACAAAATTGCATGGATGGGCTATTTCTCCCAAGGAATCATGCAAAGGGATTCCTTGTTTCAGGGATCTATGTTTAGCAGTTGGAGGTTACATGCAAGTAATAATTCAGAAACCTCCCTCCAAGTGTTGCTTCTCCTAGATTTGTGGCATGTGCATCGCAACCTCGATGTTATAAAAACTAATCAACGAGATGCTGCATAGCTCATTCCTCAGACCAACCTTGTAGTTATGACAACCCACATCATATCTAGGAGTAGTTTGCATGTTCATCATAGCTGTTTTGGGTTAAGCTCACTTCCCATGCCTTGTTCTGCATTTCTGTCACTTTTTGTGTATTCACTTGTGTGAGTGTTGTTATGATTTCTTTGAACACATGCTAATTTAGATATATTATAGCTTGTCCTAGCTCTGTTTCAATTTTCGTTGGTATCTCACTGCTCTCGCAAGGATGGAATTGTTTTGCATAGATGTTCACCCAACCAACGAACTGCCTCACCCACATGCATGTTGATCTGTTTGCTGAATATTTCACTCATGTCTTTTCTTCACTGTTAAACACTTGCACTATCACTTGGTGTTTCCATGCATTTACTATCTTAGTCGCTTTCACTTTCCTATCAACGAGTTGGGCCTACCTTTGCCTAGACTCTGCCTTCACCAAGGATGCATTACACAATATGGGAAAGGAAGGCTCACCTTCCTCTCTAGATTTGTGCATTCCTACCAAACACTAGCCTCCAGGACTATTTTACGCATTTTTGGAGGACAATGGCTACTTGGCTCAAGAAATTGAGGAAATATATCCCTCGGTGAGTAGTCCTTCCCAATTGAAATTGCGCAATGCACAATCCTAGCAGTCAACAGCTAGAATGGACTCTGCATTGTGCAATTCTAGCAATCAGTTAGTCTCTCAATAGCTCAAACTATTCCTTTTGCAGTATTGGAAATTAGTTTCCCAACCTCCCGGTCAAAATTGCACAACCTTCATGATCATTCACCCACGTATGTTGCAAGTCAATTCTCATGTTCATTCTGGCTTTCGACTAATATATTTCTTGCTAGGTGTGTTGTCATGTCCCTAGGTATTATAGGTGTTCATCTGCATCTTAGTAGTATAGGTAAAAAAAATTCCAAGAGAGAAGAGACGAAGACAACATTTAGAGAATTCTCGGGGATGCAGTTCATCAAGTATCTATGAGATTCCCTACTCACGAAGACATCAAGCTGTTTGTGGACAAGGAAATCAAGAAACAAAATCACAACGAGCAACATCATGAACAAAAACTGAAGGAAACGTACTGAATGCATCAAATGAAGTGAACACAATGAATGCAAGAGGAAGGTTGTTGACAACATAGAGGTAGAGAAAATTTTCAAGATCAAGAAAATCCACTGATAATGAAAGAAACTTTGGAGATTCAGGGTACGAAGTGACGGTGTGACATGAAACTTGTGCAAAGGAAGAATATGTAAAAAAGAAGGAGTTGCATGTGATGAAGAAGAAACTCATGAAGAACATAAAGCTACACAGATAGTCCAATGAGTTGCAACATTAGCATAGAACAACAGTGGGTGCAACATGCACTCATGGATGAAATTGTGCTAGTACATGTTAAGGATCCATCCCAACAACTAACACAGAACATACATGGTGAGAAGTGTTTTTGATCGCATGCAAAGGATCCAACAACATGCATGTCATTGAGTGCACACATGCAATCCAACCCATTCAACACACTCACCAAGGTGAATACAAGAAGCAAGTCCAACTAGGGCTAAAATTTCACTTCAACAAGTTGATGTGCATGATAAACAACACACAATTGAATATCAACACAGAGACTATGAATCAGTATGTTGTTGGTTCAACCATATCCAAGAATACCATGCGCATGTTAGCAGACAAGTTAGATGAAGGAGCCGAACCAATGCACCATCTGCAATGGAGGCAAGAGTTCGCTTCAGCAAGATGTCACCATGAGGTACATGTACACCATCACCGAAAATCAAGCTTGGCATAAGCTCACGAGCTTCACCATCACATGCATGTCAAAGAGTTGGTCTCACCATAGGGGATCGAGTGCGAGTGATGTCTTTCAAGGCTTTCTCAAGCCATGTTGTCTCACATGAGTACATGTTCATTGTAATGTTGAGTCATGTCAAGTGTAAGTCAAGTGTTAACAGTTGGATGTAACCGTCATAGAGTAGGTGAAGGGTCATGAGTGTATTTGAACTATCACAAAGGGGAATGTCAAGGGTCACCCCACCCTTTGCTATAAATAATCCCTTATAACTCATTGTATAGGATTTTGGTCAGCCAAGCTTCTACTAGGACTATCTTGAAGAAGGCTTGAATAGTATTGTATAGGGCCTTTTCTTTTCCACTGCATGGAGCTAGTACATTTCTTTGGAGGAGTAGGGGGATGTGGTTGTAACATTCAAATGATGGGGTTAGCATGTTTACATGATGTATTGTATGATTTTGACTTACACTTCTTTAATAATAAGAGCCAACACACTTTCATGCATATGTTTTTATTGTAGTTGGATTTCTCTGGTTGCCTTAATGATATATGTTGTTTAACTTACGTAGTTGTATATGAACTAAATTGTATACAATTATATGGATCTGGTTGCTAATTTTTTCACTGTCCGTGTCGACTGCTCTGCTGAACATCAAACAAACCTATCTCATGAACCTTTCTATATCAATCATCACACTCATCTTAGACTGATTCGTGAGTAGTGTTCGTGTTATCTTACCTTGTGGTTGTGACTATAGCATCTGAGTGGACTGCTTTGCCGAAAGTTGTGCATGTCCTTCCTATGGTGTGTTCCTACCTAAGCTGGGACTGATCACTTTCAACCTAGAACTCACCTTCACCTTCCTCTCCTTCAAAGTGATGGAACCTCTCATACACATTCCTTGACTCTCTGCATCAGTTGCACCTTGCGACATCGCAGTCAAGGTATTACCTTACGACCCATTGCTAGGACTCCTACATGAAATTGTGAGAGGTTTGATTGGGACTTATTATAGGGGAGATCCCCTTGACATGTTGGTAGGTCCAACACCTTCAACACATCAATTGCATAAAATCATGATTACCTATGTCGTTATGAAGACTAAACCTAGTTACATATTTTAACAAGCTCATTCACACCCTTCCAAACACCCCATTCCCCTCCAGGAGACATCCTATCCCTTCAATATATAAAACCTATTACAGATTATATTTGAAAATTATTATATAGGAAGGACATCGAAAACCTATTTAAAACTTATAAAACTCTGAAGGAGTTAGTCAAATATCCTTCGGAAAAAATGGATCCTATGCCTAGTTTGAGAGTCTACCTTATTCCCTGTTCATGTGGAAAATATTATACTAGCCAAAGACAACATAAAATTTGAAATGGGAACTATAAACTAAAAATGGGAACTATAGCCAAAAAGACCCAAAAATATATTGAAAACTATACAAAAGAGAAAAGTGTATATTCTAGAATGATGTTTTTTTTAGGGTTAATTTTCAACATATTGAAAAATTTATGTATTCAAGCTTCTATGATCCATAATGAATTAAACAAAGTCTTTCGATATAAATCACATGAGATAATTTTTTGGTCGACGTGTTTTGAACCAACGAGTGTGGTTCATCGTCACGACCATATGAAGAGGCAGACCATGACAAAGGCTTAAATACAGAACAATGTAGAGACATAATTTCAAGTAACGACTATATCTGAACAATAATGTTTAAGTTATAATATTAATTTATTAACATATTAAAAACAAATATTATTAAGTAACGACTAGTTTTTGAAAAATAATATTTAAATTAATTTATTAAAAACAAATATTACTAGTTCTTGAAAAATAATATTGAAATAATGATATTAGTTTAGTAATTTATTAAAATATTAATATGTAACGGCTATATTAAATGGCTAGTTTTTGAAAAATGATATTTAAATAATATTTAAAGATGGCAGTGAAACCATTTTTTTGCGCAAAAACCAATTTCTTTTGTGCAAAATAAATAGAAAAAACACACTAATGTTTTTGGTAGAATAAAATTTTTCTTCCCGAGGTATAATTTCATTTTTTTTTAGTAATGGCAATAAAGATAAAATAATGGGATCCAAAAGACATTAAAATTTCATCAGTTTTCATCCATGTTGTTAAACATATAATAACATGACACTAAAGATCGCTAAAATTCTAATTGTTTTCAATAATAACATTAAAGATAAAAAAATGGAATGTTTCAACACTAGAATTAAAAAACTCTACGTTTTCAACACATTTAAACCATGACATTATGAACAAATTACATGACTAAATTAATGAAAATGTCAATATTCCTAGATTGAATGAAATATAATTTATATCTCTAAGTTATTGTTGCACTGTGTATATTCTAAACAATTAAAATCATCATAATTAAAACATATAATCCAACAAGCATAAAAAGGACTCATAGCTTCATTTAACATCATATGGAAATCAAAGTTTTTATTTCATCATTATTTCTCTCATAGTCCATAGGATTAGAACTAAGTGTAAACTCTTACTCTTTATTTATTTGAAATTCTTCATCTTGCCCTTCATCAGTGCTTCTCTCATAGTCCTTAGGATTACGACTAAGTGGAATATTTCACTTTCTATTCATAGTTAAACAATTTTTGTATTCATCAATATGAATAGAGTTCTTATGCGATGAAGATGTTGATGCTTCACAAAGCGAAACTTCACTATCAAAAGAATTCATGGCTTTGAAATAGAAGAGGTTAAATGATACAATTGCACTCTATCCTAATGATAATATATAACTTAAAGAATTAAATTTTCCCTCCAAAGTTTCCCTCCAAAACTTTTCGCTAAGTATTTTCCTTCCAAAAATTTTGTTTCATGTATTTCCCTCCAAAAATTTCTTCTACAATTTATTGAAAAATTTTAACTAAAATTTTCTCATGAACATAATATTTTAAACTAAATCTTTAAACTAAATTTTTTTACTAATCTTCACTTAATTATATTTTACTTAAACTATATAGCGTTTCTAGACAATTGAATTTTTTTTTTTTAATTTTTATTATAACTTCTTTCACACATTTAAAATAAATTACTCTATTGCAGTAACACAATTTATATTTTAAGTTTATATAAAAAAATAATACCACACTCAACATGTGGTAAAACAATTCCATAATTTCTGCTATATCTTCAATTATATTATCAGTATTCCTCACATCATATCAAGACTTTTCAAGGTTTTGTTAAAATACATTGAGCAATTTGTAGAGCACCTACCTTGTTATCAACAACACATTCAATGGTAAATTATCACATTTGAAAGGTTAGTTTCCCTTAATATGAGTGCAGGTCTTAAACTCTGATAGGTTTACTAGTAGTTATGTGTTAGTTGGGTTGTTATTTTCACATGAAATACCACACAAAAAACACATTCCAGTAAAAAAACTAACTTTTTATTAACAAAATTTAGTTTCCTTTTACAAATTAAAAAATCACATGAGCCAGGCTTACCCAATAGCCTAGTGGTAGCCACTACGTCAACAAAGGATGTGGTGGGGTCGATCATGAGTTTCCTGGTTGTGGGTGTGCCTGCTCAGGGTAGAGCACCACCCTGGCCTACCAGGGGACCACTCTGCCCTAGGCAAGTGCACCCTCCCATAGGGAGTACCTGTGGGTGGGCGCACCCGACCATGACTGTGCCCACCTATAGCACTATAGTGTGTTGGCTCATAGCATGATGTTTTTATGGGCACGCCCAACCTTGGGCGTGCCGTGAGAAGGCACACCCATGCATGGTATGAGAATGTGCAACATGTTGTTGTGCCATAGGTAGGAACACCCATGTTCACCCGTGCTTAGCTGTGGGCCTACCCACACGCAACATGACAATGTGCAAAATGCCACTATTTCATGGCTGGGCACACCCATGGCTGGGAATGCTCTCCCATAGATAGTGAATGTGGGTTGGCACGATAGAGTGCGGGCTTCCCCTCCCTGGGTAAAATGCAAAATGGCTCCCCTGGAAAACCTCGGGTACGATTCTTGGAATAGACCCAAGATGGTGATTCAAAGAATCTTCCTTGGCAGGTGAGGGGGTAAATTCTAGGAATTGGTTCCCTAGAACAATTGGGGGGCTGATTCTGAGAATTGGCCCCTTGGCCTACCAGGGGTTGATTCCTAGAATTGGCCCCTGCATAGGCCAGGGGATTGTTCTACATTTGTCCTAGGGTGGGGAAGGGCCATAGTTGGGTGCGACACAACATTAAGACACAACATGCCCTTAGCAGGTGGTCTGCCAAGGGATCGAGGAAAAATTAAAAAATAAATACTTTTCTTTCTAAGGAATGGATTTATTTTTGGTCCCCGTATGAACCTAAAATATAGCTTGTCATGGGGATCGATGTCCATGTTTCTAATATTTTTTCACTTTTATATTTTGTTTCAATTTTTTTGTTTACCTAAGATATTTTTTCTTTGTAATTTACTACGAAAGTGACTTCAATATAATAAAATAATATATTTTACATCATTTCCTTGAGTCTTCTCGCAAGCCTTTCTCTTTACTTAGAAAAATATAATTCTTTGACAACACAATAATTTATCCAGTATCACATATTACTATAAGGTTAATAATTGTTTCCACATTAAAGCTCTTCCATTTTAATTTTAGAACAAGAGCAATGGTGATGATGTAAATAATATGAAGTTGGATATATCTAATTTCTTAATGAGTTAGCCTTGCTAACATTATCTATTTGTCTTCTCTAAATATAGATCATTCTTAAAATACTCTTATGCTTAAATATATGTTTCATCCTATATAAAATAAGTTCAAGTTCAAATAGATATTTATAAAATTAAATATGTATGTATATATATATGTATATCTATATATATATTCTATATATATATATATATATATATATATATGGGCTTTTTCTTTTTTCTTTGAAATTATAAATAAATATAATAATAAAACTATTTCCATATTATTTCATTAAGCTATTAGTATGTTTAAAGTAAGTGTAGTCCTTTGAAAATATTATTAATATTTAATCAATTAATAATATGTAATTTAAAATAAATGATCATCTAAAATGGAGCAAATGTGTTATGTGTCTATCCCTCGACAACTAGTGTTTCCCTTAAGACATATGAAATTTTGTTTGCATGTGTGGTGAGCTATTGTAGGATCCCTAGTTATCATAGGACATTCATTTTTGCATGTTTTATTCATTGTTTTTCGTTGTGTGAGACCGCTTGGCTTTAATCAGTTGTGCTCTCTGTATTTTGCACTGAAACAGTTGTCATTGTTAGAATCTCATTTCGAGGTGTTGTGAGCTATTGAAGCTTTAATTCTCTATTTGTAGGTAATGTGATACCAATGGATTTGTTTAGTTACATTATCTACACTTTGATGATGGACCTACTAGTCCATGTTATAAGTGATTATCTATGGGTTCCTTTATTAGAAATTTTCATCAACAATGTGATCCCCAAGTAAATTTGTGAAGAAGGAAAAATAATACCTTTCTTTCAATTAGGGGCTTATGTCCTAATAAGTAGAAAAGGTGGTGCTATTGAAGGAAAAAGGGTTAATGGGAAGCTTCATGGGTTTGTGGCTAAGTTTTGAAGATTTTGAAGATTAGGTCCTTGACAACTGGGTAAATCATGAATCACAAAGAATTTTCTTTGTTGGAAATGGGTATTATGTATTACTCCTTCAAAATTAAGAAGATATAGAGTGAGTCAGATCCCTAGTTCATAGGCACAAAAGGCTTGTTTCTCGCTCATTGGTCTCTAGAATTTAATCCTATGTTGGGAATCTCATCCACACTTATGTAGACCTCATTTCTATTTATCCGTCTCCTTTGTTGAGGTGAAGGCATTTTTAAGGAAATTGGAGGTAAAATGGGTAGATTTATATCCTATGATTTTGATTAGCGGCACAATTATTCGTGTCCCTAAATATGTTTGGGAATGGTTTTTGTCAAAAGGCTTGCCTAGAAAATTTAGCTAAATCTGGATGGTTGGTATCATATCCAAGTCATGGACTACAAATATGTTCCTTTTAAATGCAATCTTTTATCACTCGGCTAGAAAGAATAGGGCTATCTCAACCTTTAACCTAGTGTAACTATTTCATACCACTTGGACTGGATGTTAGCCCTTCCAATCTAAGAGGGCTCTCTCAAAAAACACTTATGAAATTTACTTGAAAAAATTCATACAACAAATGACTAACTGTGATCTCGTTTTGTGGTTTTGTAGGTGAAGGAAAACGTGATGACTTCCACCATTGGGCATGGAGTCAAATTAAAACAAGTTATCACAACAATGTTTGATGGAAGTTGAGGCATCAATAGCTTTGAAACTGATATCAGATTTACATCCATAGTCATATATAGTAAATGAAGGGAATTGGAGTAATTTGACAAGATTTCCAAGTAATCAAGATACTATGTAAAACTGGAAACGACACGATAAAAACACATGAAAGCCATGACATGAATCCTAGGTACAAAAATTGAGTTGTTGAAAATTTTCTATTAAAAAGGATCAAAAGTTTACATAAGGTCAGTTCTTCACATTATCCACCAACCCTTCTCAAAGTTGAAAAGCTACTTATTTATAGAGAAAATATCACTTTACATTATCTTACCACCTAGGCCAAATTTGATCCACTATTTAAGAGAACTATTCCTATTTTTCTTATAACTAACAAAGTCCTCATAGGGATTTTCTATTTTTACATAGTTAGAATTCAACTAGGACTCTAGTAGCTTTAAAACTATAACCACTTTCTATTTATGAAGATAGCCGAGCCCAACTGCATGCTAGATTTGCTGGAGTGTCATTACACCTTCGACCTATTCATAGATATCAATTAAATTTCTTTCGTGCTGACTGCCTTAATGAGCTAGCTATTATGTTGATGTAGATATGTGCTGACTTAGCATGCTGAAAAACAGGAGTTCAACATGATGAAGTGGACACCCTTTATGATTTTTAATCCATCTAGAGCTTGGATGTGTGGTATCCAAAATCTTCAAAATGATAGAAAACATGAGTTTTTATGATTTTGTCGCAAAAAACGAAGTTTTCAGCAGTTTTGTAGCAAACTTTAGTAGCAACTTCAAAAACACCCTTGTGCTACTTCTCTTCTCTCTCTTCTAGTTTTGAGGTGTTCTTTGATGTTTATAAGCTAAACATAGGTCTTTATAACTATTGTTGCTCATGTTTAGACCAACCTTAACCTCCATGGAAAGCTACATCAATTTCGTAGCGAATTCTCAGCTTCATTATTGGGAGTTGATATGAAAGCTCCAAAATTATGAGTTTTCCTAGTTTTCATGATTCTTAATGCCTCCTTATGACTAATAACATCATTCTAAATATATATATGGCTTATTTGACATATTTAGGAATAGTGAAGACAAAATCGAAAACTTTACCATATCATGGAGTAGCACTTACTTCAACAATAATCTTAAGGTTTCTCTCTTTGAGTTTAGCGTGGATCATTTCAATTTGAGTTTCTTGTACTCTGAATTGTCCTTATAAGCTTTTTCTATTTTCCCATAACCAACTATTCCTTTTATACATATCATCCAACATTATGTGCAAAGGAAAAGTTCTTATCATCTTTTTAGTTTTGTCTACAATTTCATCATAAAAATCTATTTGTTTTAACACTTCATTTTGGTATTCATAAAGCTCAAGGTTGGTCTTGATAAATTCTTTTATGGCCTCCCTTAATTGCGCTTGTAGGACCTCTATTTCACTTTTTTCATGAAAAACCTCCATGCCTTTCTTTTTCTTTGATGGTTTCTTTAATGGTTTTGTTTTTTTCAATGGTGCTTCAGGTATCCCTTCAACTTGCTACATTGATCTTTTGTAAGGTTCCCTTGGCCTAAAAATGAAACCATGTTCTTCTTAAGTAAAGTCTAATTTCTTGGCTCTCTTTCTTTTCTTCTTGGTTTCAATTTGGGTCACTTATACAAGTTGTTAAACTGGATTTTCTTCAATGTCTATATCTTCTAGAATGTCAATCAAGTTTCCTTTCTTTGTACTATTTTCTCTACTCTATCTTCCGGTCATCCTCCATTTAGTACTTGTGGAAAATTCAATTACAGGTTGCTTTGCCACTAGTTGCTACTCTGCTACTGGACCAGGTGGCTCTAGAGACACACATAAGATAAGGAGGACTCAGTGAAGCTCAAAAATCAAATTGATTAGAATTCTTTCAAACTAGAAAAAAGCATAGACCTCATCGTTCTAATCATGGTGGTGTGAATGGTTCATCAATCCGAGTCCATATGCGAAAGTTAGAAGTAGTCAAAGTTGGGTCGACTTTTTGATGACTGGGTAGGCTTAAGGAGGCCATAATTTGGAATTTTTCTCGCCACCAGATTTGGCCAACCTGTTCCAGATTCTAGGTGAAATAGTGGGGTCGTTAAAATCACTCCTATGGCTAAAATTCAAATTTATTAAAAAATGGCCATTTTGTTATTAAAAACAAAAAAATATAATAAAATGGGGTGGGGGCCACCAACCCCAACACCCTCATGTAACCATCACACCATTAAAAGGAGAGGCCGATGGGAGTTGAACCCACCTAGCTACATGGGCCGACCCACCGAGTAACCTCAACCTCACGTACAAATCATACAAAACAAAACAACCCTTATATATAAGACCCATTCAAACATTAACATGTTACATATCATTTATGCATACACAATTTGGTGTGGGAGTTATGGGGGCACGACACCCAATGCAGACCCGACCCCCCTCATCAAATAAACAAAAAATATGCCATGTATTAAATTGGAGGGGTGGGGTTTGACTTCGTGACCCCTCCTTAATCAAACTTTATTATTAACGAATGCACCAAACAATCACATTGGTTTATCCGCCGATGAGATTATATTAACCCAACATTTCATCAGTGCGTGGAAGCAGATGGAGGAACCAGGATCGGGCATGGAATTCGAGACGCAGCTAATTTTTAATTAATTTTTATGCAGGTGGAACCATCACTGAGCAAAATTTTGGAGGAGGGCAAAATTATCACTTTGTCATATTTTGACAAATTTTATATGGTTTCAACACTTCTAGACACCATGAATGCAATGGATTTGTTCGTTTATTCATCAAAGTTCTACATTTTTCAGCCATTTTCAGTATGAGGATGGAACCGTGATTGTTGCAAAAACAGCGAGCACAACCATGATCCTTGTAATTTTCTTGAGGAGTTAATTTTTCTCCATGTTAGAATATAGTCAAGTTTACAGTCGTTTTTCATAGTTTTTTGCAAGGATCACAATGACGAAGTCATATTGGCCTTTGGAGTTGTATATTTCTAGTGCACACATGGAGAAGAATCTTTGAAGAATCAAGGGGGAATGTAAAATATCCCTTGAGCCCTAGATTCTCAACTTCTCAGAATTCAGATTTTGGGCAGTCAATTTTGCACTATTTGACACCACAAATCTGATGGTGTGTTTATATTTCTCATTCTATTCTTCAACCACGTTTCTAAGTGGAATTTAGGTGCCAACATTCATGTGCAAACAACCATTTCCATGCGATTGATGCCATGAGATTGATGGTTTGAGCAACTTCAGCAATTTGGCATCCGCTTCTTCAGAAGACCCTTGGTTGCTAGGTATATGCAGCGTTCATGTACTTATTTTCCTATGAATTGTGTTGCATAGGTGCTCGATTGATGTTTGATGTGAGATCTTGTTTCTTACTCATTTTTATGATTCTTGCTTGACATGACACAGAATCGCCGATGTGATGTACTTGTTGTCATGATTCATCATGCTGTGTTTCGAGATCCCTTTGTTGTACATTGATGGGATACTCATGTGTCACCATGCATGTTTGCTTTGAGATCCCTTTTGTGCAATATTAGCGGGATGCTCATCGTGCATGAGTTTTGTGTCATACTAATAGGAGTCTTTTGACTGAGAGTTCCTGTAGTGGACCATTTCTTGGAGCGACTCCTGCGTGAGGGAATTTTCTTTGTATGATTGCGACATCATCTCTTGTGTACATCATCACTATTGACAACACTTCATGTAGCGGCCTACACGATCTTGAGAATTTTCTTTGTATGATTGCGACATCATCTCTTGTGTACATCATCACTATTGACAACACTTCATGTAGCGGCCTACACGATCTTGAGAATTTTCTTTGTATGATTGCGACATCATCTCTTGTGTACATCATCACTATTGACAACACTTCATGTAGCGGCCTACACGATCTTGAGAATTTTCTTTGTATGATTGCGACATCATCTCTTGTGTACATCATCACTATTGACAACACTTCATGTAGCGGCCTACACGATCTTGAGAATTTTCTTTGTATGATTGCGACATCATCTCTTGTGTACATCATCACTATTGACAACACTTCATGTAGTGGCCTACACCATCTTGACACCGGGGCTCGAAGATGTAATCCCTCCTCGACGAACTCTGTGATCAATGCTTTTTCTTTTATGTTGTTGATGATTGACATGTTCCTGTTCTTTACAACATGCACATACATTCAATCGGGTTCTTTTAAAAATGCAATTTAACACATAACGAAAGTAAAAGGTCTTGGAAGGGTCCTTTGTCACACCGAGACGTGGATCAACTATTGGTTTCTTATCTTTTCTAGGGGTTGTGGATTTAGATTTAGGAGTTATCCTAGAGGGGATAGAAACATATAATTCATACCCACTTAATATTAAAATGGTAAGCCAATCTTTTTTCAATCTATTTAACTCTTCAACCTCAAGTACTTTGATAAGACCATGATGAGAAACATAGGTACTGCTTGTATCCAGTTTAGATTGAACCTTGTCAGTCACGTTTCCTAGACTTCTTAAGAGATAAAAAGGGATATCTAAGGGTTGTTTACTTGTTAAGTGGAGCAGCACCTCAAGTGGTACTCATAAACTATATGGAACCTTCCTTAAAATGTAAAATACTTTTGAATAACCATCGAAAACTTGGAATATAGCTCCTTTAGGTAGGTTATGGATATGACAATTGTCAAATCAATCCCTTGACATTAATCCTTCAAGAATTCATCACAATTATGTAGCTAGAACTTCTAGACATTAATCCATATTTTCCCGGTTTTTAGTGGCATGAGCAATGGTGTGTGGAGAGACATTGAAACTTAAGATGCCAACCTTCGTGTCAATCCCTATTAAACTGATGGTGAAGTCTTTAGTGATTTGCTAATGAAAATGCTATAATTTTTGGAAAAATTGTAGGCGTCCCACGTTGGCAAATGACTGTACAAAATATGGGTCTTATTCAAGCAGTCTCATATATGTGCACTCATAATGTACTATAACACCTCCTTTTTATTGTTTTTTTGGCTACCATGCTTATCAACATGTGAGGATCTCCTTGTGAGTTTATTCCTTTTCACCTACAAACCAATTTGTGAACACCTAGGCCTGACTTAGACTATGAATAAACTTGTTTTGACAGCACAAATCCTATTCAATGATGTCATTTGTAAAATTTTTGATAGCAGTAGATGATATGAAGCGGGAAAGGAGAGGTAAGGATGAATGAAAAGTAGTGAAGGACACAACAATAAAGGTGTATAAACTTTGACATCACTAACAATATTTTAAATGAAAAGGGTTACATAGAAAGAGACTTTCGTGGTGAAACAAGTGTAAGGATGGATTGTTTTGCAATGGAAGTGTCAAGGACTTTCATAGCGAATTTTGGATTTGATAAACTCGAGTTGCTGTGAAAGTTTGTAAAACTATCATACAAATCTATTATGAAACAATAACCTCAAACCAATGGATTTATGACCTATTATTTTTATGAGGATCCTATCAAAAACTAAATGTACACTATGGGAGTTTTAACATAAACCTAAACATAAAAACCCTATCTATGATGATTAATCAAACTAAAAATTGTTTCTAGGAGTTATCATGGATAACACACTCTATCCCATGCATATGGACACTTTGCAAAAATATATGTAAAATCTTCAACGACTCAAAGCTCTCCAAAGCCTCCTCTGAACAATGAGCAAGGAGAATGTACACCAGGATTCATTCCCATTAAAAGGAAACATAAGAAGCACCGAAGTAAAAAAACTCGCATCTAAGGTTGAATCTAGGCATCCACTCATTTCCACAAATAGCTTTGAAGTATTGAATTTTTCAGAGGAAGAAGGAGAGAATATTGAAGCCTAAGGGGATCAACCAAATTTAATTCCGAAGGCTCCTCTTGATTCCATTGGTGAAGAAGAAACACATCATGACCCTCCAAGGAACTCTTGGGGTAGGGAAGCTTCGCTCAAAGGTCTCTCCTACATTAAAGGATGACTAAACTAATAAGATGGCTAGGAAGAAGTCCTCCTCCTCTTCCAATCCTATTAAGATGTGCATAAAAAGAAGCATTCCTCCGCACAGAAAATAAGAAGCAAGAAATGTCCTAAAAGAAAGAGCTTTGTCCTTAAATATTGGGGGCCAATGGATGGGCCTTT
The DNA here is from genome assembly GCA_000404065.3 of Pinus taeda. Lineage (NCBI taxonomy): Eukaryota > Viridiplantae > Streptophyta > Pinopsida > Pinales > Pinaceae > Pinus > Pinus taeda. The sequence continues at coordinate 40,094 of APFE031393950.1, read as the reverse complement.
TTCTAGTAAGTTATGGAATGTTCGTGGTTATGCAATCTTTTTGTGCAAGCAATTTGTTAAAGTATGCTCCTCTGTCCAATTTGTTAAAGTATGCTCATGTGTTGCAGTGGGGAAAAAATGAAATACTTAGTTTTGGAACGTCATCCTCGCTTTTATTTGGAGGAGCTTGGTTTCTTAGTTTCTCTTTCTAAATGTGCCATTAATGAAAGCTAGTCAAAGGGGCTCAAAAGAATGACAATATATTGCAACTCATTTCTTGAGTAATTGTTGAATGAGGTTGCAAATTTTGATATAAATTCTGCTTAAAAAATTGTTTTTAAACATATCTAATTTTAAAACTAATTTAATTTACATTTATTCTTTTCATTTACCTTCTAAATAAATTATAAGTTCATGTTCAAATTAAAAGTAATTTCTTATCCAAACTAGTTAAAATGAAAAACCCTTATTACAGCAAAATCATTGATATAAATCTATTGTATGATATTAATACTGGATTTATTAAGCACTTAAAAGAGATAAAAAATAATAAGGATCCAAAATTTATAAATGTTTGAAGTTTTCAAAGTAAAAGTAGAAGTAAATTTATAATAGTTATGTTTATAAAGATTAACATATAGCAGATCAAAATATTCTAAATTAATCAAAAGATAAATATTACAAGTTCTTAAATATTAATTTGTAATCAATATTTAACCTTTTTCCTTACAAACTACATCTATATGAATTTAAGAATAAAATAAATAGATAAGCATATAAATATTATAATTTTCATATATATTGAAGTCTCAAATAATAAAAGAAATAGCAAAACCAATCCTTGGTATGACAAAGATTGTAAAAATGCGAGGAAAGCAATTAAGGAAGTTGTTGATGATTCTCTTAAAATGGACAAGATAAGAATATACAAAACCCTAATTAAAAGGAAAAAGAGGCAGTACATTCATCAAAGACAAGAGAATCTCTTACACCTCTCTAAGGTAGCTCCTAAGAAATTTTGGAGGCAGATTCTGACTAGGAAGACTAAGGATAATAACAAAATTGCTCTTCACGATTGGAATTCTTATCTTAAAAAGCTTTATGAATCTCCTAATGTCATGGATAATTTGGAAACACTACTCACAACGAAAGAAGTCTTCTCTTTAGAAGACATTAAGTTTGGGGTTAATCGCCTCGCGAATGGGAAAGCTAAGGACATTGAAGGTTACCAGGCAGAAATCTTAAAAATTGGAGGCCCTGTCCTCATCCCCCACATCCACAAGCTTTTCAATCAAGCTGTTAAGCAAGGGTTACCTAAACCTTGGACCGAGAGCCTCATTATCCCTATTTTTGAAAGTGGAGATACAAATAACCCCTCTAATTATCGGACAATTATGATCATCCCTCTCTTAGCCAAATTGTATGGTAGTATTCTAGAAAAAAAGTTAAGCATATGGCTTCAAAGTGAAGGTAAGCGGGCTAAAGGCCAAGCAGGTTTCAGAAGGCATCACTCAACAACGGACCACCTTGTTACGCTTAGGATCATTGCGGAGGAATGTCGTAATGATAAATCCAATTTATTTTGCTGCTTTGTAGACTTTAGAAAGGCTTTCGATACGGTTCCTAGATACAACCTTTGGAATAGGCTAGAAGAGCTAAAGGCTCCTCTTGAGTTGAGAGCTGCTGCTATAAGGCTATACGAGAATGTAGTGGCCAAGCTAAAGAACAATGAGGGGTGGTCTAAAGATATTAAGTGTAACATCAGAGTTAAACAAGGTTGCCCCCTCTCCCCTACCCTATTTGGCATTTACATCGATAAGCTCGAAGGTTATTTAGAAGAAGCAGGATGTGGTGGCACAATCTTAGCTAGGATAGTCGTTATCCTTCTTCTCTATGCTGAAGATATTGTTCTTTTGGCAAGGTGCCCTTCAGATCTTGATAAGCAACTCAAGCTTCTTAAGGATTTCTGCTCTACCATGGGTATGACTATTAACACTGACAAAACAAAAGTTATGATTATCAAATCCAAGAAGGACACTTGCGCTAA
>APFE031393950.1:14779-34751 GCA_000404065.3 Pinus taeda | reverse complement strand
TAATAATTAAAAATATTTCAATAAATTATATATACATAGAGAGATGGAGAGAGATTTTTTATCTCTTTTAATTCAAGCCATGAGAGTGATTTGTAATTTCTTTAATTCTTAACATGACATTTAACATTTAAGATTTTAAAAATATTTTAAAAATATGGATAACAAAACTAATTTAGTGTTAGTATATAAATAGAAAGATTTTATCCCATGTTTATATATTTATTCTATGAACACAAAAACACACACACACAAATAAACATAAAATATACTAATAAAGAAACAATTTATCCCTAATTTGGATGAGGCTTAAGAACAATGGTGGTGTGGTTATCCATGACACCTAAGAAGAATGGTACTGTGGTACGTCCACCACTTTGGTGACTAAATGACATGAGGAACATTAATGGAGGTGGTGGCTTGGCCAACCCCATGCAAATTGAAGTTATTCAGGAGCATTGGTGGATTGATAAAGGAAGCCATAGGATCAATCACAACACTGGTTAAGTAATTTCCTTATGGAGAATCAATCCCCTATGAATGATTGAATATTTGGGTATGTAATTTGGGAAATTGGAGCTTTAAACACAAGGGATAGTTTTAATTGGTTTAATAATAGTGGTGGCTTCCCAACTTTAAGTGAGGGCCTCAGAAAGCAAAAGTACCAAGCATATCTATATATTATAGCAAATCTAAAGAGTAATGTCAAGTATCTTAAATAATTAGTACAAGGAAAAACCCCGAGCTTGCATTGATAGTCGAGAGAAGAGGTCTAAGGGTAGTCATCATTTATGAAATTCTTCAAACTTCCTCCACTCCTTGCAGATAGAAGGTGGACCTCAATTCCCCCACAGTAATTCACAACTTCTTCACACACCTCTATCTTGTAGTTGTTTTGTTTCTTAGGGTCTAGTTCAATGGATTTCCTATAATTCCTAGTGATGATAGTGTGATCTAGCTTATTGCTTGGGTGATTTGGTTTGATTGTGGGATCTAAGGTTAGTTAGCATTTGGTCTTGAACACTGGGTTAGGATAGTAGTGGTTATAGTCAAACCATACGTGTTTTTGTTATTTTCCATTTGCAGCTGTTATTCCACTTTTTAACTTAGTTTGGTTGACAATCCTAGAGTTCGTCTCCTCTAAATCGACTAGGGATTTGAACCTTATTATTCCTTTGATAGTATAATGTGTGTTGGTTAATTTTGGATAGACCAATCTCATATAGTCACCATGCAACATCAGTGCATGAGAAGCGAGAGAAGGCAAGGGTGGTTGAGGGCCCAAAAGTTACAATAGTGCCAAACAACAATCCTAGGAGGTTGCTAAAGCATTAAAATTAATCATTCACAATCATATTTGTGGTGATAATAAAACCCTGGAAAACATGGTAGCTAGAGATAAACACGAACTTTCAGACTCGAAGTTATTGGAGGAATTTGGGTAAATTATTTTAAACCCCAATTATACTAGAAGTATGAAAAAATAGTACTTGCAAGCTCTGTTCTTGTATTAGAAGATGAAAACTTTGATTGGAAGAATTCTAATGGAAAGAAAAGTTGATCGATACATTATATTTGTGAACATTGTAGGTGTGAAAAGGAAGCAAAGAAATATGAGGTTAAAAATGGAAAATATGGGATATTACATAGCTCAAATTGAGCACCATGTCCCATGCATAACCAATTTGTCTACACCCTTGGGGTTGAGCGTAAAAGATCTAACACTAATTACTTCTTTCAAGTAATAGTTGATTGATGTTTGCTGCTAGTTTCTTGGGGTTTGATGCTTTCATTAATACTCTAGTTATGTTGCAAATGCTACATTTTTTAAAACTTTGAACATGCTATTTTATATAAAGATGGTAAAACTATGTACTCAATTTGTGGTTTATGTGAGCTAAAACAATTTAACTTACAAAAAATAAAAATAGAAAAATGATTGATATGGACCATATGGATATTAAATAAAATACTTCATTGTGAACTATGTATGTTTTATATAAATTCAATGAAGATAAAAATATTCTTATTGTTAAAACATTTTATTAGTATGTCATTCCAAATGAAGAGGATTTATAATCCTTTTAAAGATGAGTATGGATCTCACATAGGCTCTCTATATATGCATTTGTTTTGGTGTCACACAGACTAATCCCATATCTACTACTAAATGTCATAAGGAAATAAATCTCTTGAAGTGTAAACCGTTTTTTTCATATTTTAAAAAAACTTCACTTTAATTTCATCCTTTTTACACTAAATAAATATAATATAGTGATTACAAATAAAATCATAATAAAATTTAATTACATCAATATAAAATAAATATATAACCCATAGTTATTATTTAGTAAATGCAATGCATCCTCCGTAAGCAGAGTGAATAATTAAAGGATGTCATATTTTTAATAGGTCTCTCAGAAAAGGTTTTATTATATATTTATTTATTATTTAGTATGGATTATCTTAATATTTTAAAAAGATGTAAAATAACATTTATTCGCCGCATAACAAGATAAAGTATGGGTATTCGTTCATTGACAATACTTTTATTCTTTGGCCACATGGGTTTCCTTTCTCATGTCGTAAACATTTTAAGAGTCTCTCTTCACATATACAAATTACCATGGAGTTAGTGGAATACACATCTATTCCTTTTCGAGGTCTCCTTGTCGCACAACATTCTAATGATGCGATTTCCTTTCAAGTGTATCAGATGAAAACTCACAATGACTAATAGCCTCATGTGAAATCTCATCACAACCCAAATCAAAAATATATTGTCTTTAAGACAATCTTTATTAGGACACTCAAAATTTTTGACCCTAATTCTTACCTCCGCATAAGGATCACCTCACCAATGCCTTTTTAAAGAATGATTACTCCTCTTTCAAAATCTACAAAGCTTACATATATAGACTTTCACATCTTCCAAAAGACCCCATTCCTCTTCCCAAAGCCTCCTATCTCTTTCATAGATAAAAGGCACCGCAAATTATATTTCAAAATTCTTAGCTATCAAGAACATTGAAAACCTATTCAAGCCTTTCAAAACCCTTACACAGTTATTCAAAACACTGAAATACATAATTGAACCTATTATTTCTCCCAAAGTCTACCTTATTCCCCATTCATGTGGAAAATAGTATATTGACCAAATTGATTGGTCTCATGAAACGTGACATAGGGAGCACATAGTAGATCCAAGTCAAAATAAAATTCTAAAATTGTCACTCGAAGAACACTCCTTCAACACCAACTACTTGGTTAGCTTTGATCAAGCTAAGATTGTAGACCCTCAATTAAAATCCATCCTTCGGATTCACTAGGCCCTTGAAATTCAAAAGCACCCTAATAACCTCAATATGGTATATGACTACAAATTTAGCCAATCATAGAAACCCCTTATTTGTAGGATTAGTCATTGATGCTCTTTTTGTCCACTTTTTTCCCTTTTTGTAAGCTTTCTAATTGACTATATTATCATTATCTTTTTTTATCTTTAATTAAATATTTTATTTTATCCTTTACTGATAATTTTTAAAATATTTGTATAATCCAATCACATTTAATTAATTTTCTTTTATTTTATATCATTTTCATTTAATTGTTATTTTTGTCTTTAATTATTAAAAATCATAATCCCTCATCTATACTAAAAATCCCAAACAAACACCAATCTTAATTGCTAAACCTTCTAATTATAATTATTAACAATTCTAATCTTTATTCATAATACGTTTATTTATTTAAACTTTTAAATCATCTTTATTAATTAATTTTTTATTAAATTCCTTATTAAAAGATTTTTAACTTTTATTAAACAAATTACCACCTTACATTCATCCCACTTTTTTAGTTTCATTTCTTTACAAATTATACCCCTCTTAGTTTGATTATGTAGTATAATAAATTAAAAATTATAAACTAAATTTTGTAAATTTAATTTACCATCCTTTGAATTCCGGGTTATAAACTTGAAAAACATAAGTTTTAGTATTCCTTCGTTTATAGTTGAATTCTCTTTTGATTAAATACCTTTCGTGGTCAAAGAGAAATATCCACTAATTCATTACCGTAATTTGCTTATATATTCTATTTTTTTACTGACATTATTTATTTTATTTATAGGTAAAAATCTAGAATATTTTAATTTTCTAATTGTTTAAGTGAATATATTTTAATAATTCAATGTTTAATTTATTATTTATTTAATTTTATATTTTAATTGAATATATATTGTTATTTAATTAAATTTTTTTATTAATTTTTATTATTTCCACATTTATTTGTGTTTAATTAGTATTTTTGGTCAAAAATAAAACAATGAATATTTACTAGTTTCATTTTCAAAAAATTCTATTTTAAAAATTTGAACATTAATATTATTAACTTATTTTCGGCACCTACTTTATTGATATAATCATCAAGCACTCTTTTTCCAATTCATTAAGATTTATTTTGTTCTTTGTGATGGGTGGCAAGTCTATCAGAATCATTATACATGATTAATTCCATAAAATTGACAAGCAATATGATGAGCAACTCTGGAAACATACACACTGTGATTTTAAATGTCTACGGAGAAGAATGTTTGAATGAGACTTTAATGTTCGAGAATTTAGGGGAGAAAATTTGGAAAATACTGGTTGATATTACTTTCTTAAAGCGATGCTGTGAATCTTAAGTATTTCCTTCCTTTAGTCATATCCATCAATATCGATGTGTAATTGACATTGATATAACCTTTTGTGGGGCTAGTTTCACTCTACTTCAGGAAAAAGATCATTTGATTGCATTTGATCTCTCTGAAAATTTATATAAAGTATTGAAGCTTCATTTAAATCTCTCTGTTACTTTTCCTTCGAAAATCTAGAATCAAGTTGAGTCTGTGTCTTTTTCCTCTACATCATCTAGTTTTGAATCGTCCACTACTAAGTAAATTAACAATTTTAATAGTGTACTATATAATCAAAACTCCCGCTTCACCGTTTTCATTCTTTCACCAATCCTCCAACCTCATCCTTAATCGATTCTACTAACATTGTTGAGTGCTCTATTATTTCTACTTATGATCTTCAAGAGTCTTTCAATTTTTCTTATGATATTAGGGTAACTACCTGTCAGCTCCAACGTGATCCTTCTTCACTTTTGGAAACTGACGGATCTCACTTGTAAGTTCCATATAATCATGGGTTTCCATTTGTCAATTTTCAATCTATAGATTACTCTTTTGAATCCTGAGATGACTTAATCGGAACATCATCATCATGTGCATATGGATTCAGTGGGATTTCCCTCAACTATCCTTAGGTTCAACCACTTTCCTCCTCCTTGACTAATCCTATTGACCTTGAGCCTTGTCCACCCATTTCCATTAACTCTATTATTATCCTAAAACACATAATATCCCCTCCTTTATTTAATTCTCTTATATTACATGACTTAACTCCAAAATGACCTTTAGTTCCGTTGTTTGATACCTTTTTTTCTTTTAATCCCTACTCTTTAACCTCTTCGTCTTTCACTCTTAATTTTTGTTCATCAAACTCTAACTTGTGAACTAGCTCCAGATTGGTTCCTTTTGTCCATATTTCACCATATCAAACCTTAACTGATTCTATGATTACAGTGTTCAATGAACCATCTGTAAATTTGCATGTCTAGTCCCCATTTTCTTCATAGTGCAATATTGATCCAACCCTCTCCATTATCCTCAAATGTTTTCCTTTTCTCCACCTCAATCGCCTCTAATTGTTATACTTTCCCTTACGAAATGGCTCTTAATTCATTTGAGAGTTCTCTGCCCTCATCTACTTCCTCCCATAATACTTCAAATGCTAACCCTAATTTTATCGTACCCTTTCTTTCCACTTCCTCCTTTTCATAAAATTATTCTCCTTTTCCTCAACCCTCCTTAAAGATTCCCTCTCCCCTTTTTAACCATTCTCTTAAGCCTATGCAAAATCCTTAATTGAAACCCAAAAAATCTTCCTCTTTAAGGCCATTCCTAGTTCCTTTTATAAATCCTAAATTGAAAGATAACACCTCTTCTTCTTTAAATCCATCTTTTGATCCCGTGCCAAATACTAAACTAAAATACCACAGCTCCACTTTGTCCTTAAACTGTGCTTCCACAGTGGTAAATCTATCCTTGGTTCGCCTTGACCACCCCCTCGCCCCAATATAAGGTACTTGAAAACTGATTTAATTATTACCTTTATCCTAATAAAATCCACATGGAAGATATTATGTGCACCATAAAATCCATTACTCATAGTTTACATTCTCATCAGGCGAAAGAGATTAGACAAGAATGTGCAAGAATTTTTAAGTGTGCAAAACCCGCATGACCTAACCTTTCAAAAGTAGGGTACTTGCCACTAATGAACTTAATATTAATCCTAACATCTTAATCTTTAAAGTGGATAAATGGAATTCCTATATTATAATGAATTCACTTGAATATGAATCCAAACTTGTTGAGTTCCTCTCCTCTTCTTCTTCCAAGATTCTCTCTAAAAATGTCATCCATACCTTTTCATTAAAGCTATAAAATCCTTTTCTGTTGATCCTCATACAAAAATGGCTAATTCATCCTCACTAGGTTACAAATATAATATATGGCGAGCAAAATATTTTTATAAAAAAGTAAGCCCCCTTAAGACCTGTACTAAGTGGCAATAGTACCCCTAGTCACGCTCTTTCTCAATTACTTGTTGATAAACTACAACCCTCTGTTGGTTCCTCTTATTCCTTTATTAAAGATTCTTCCCAATTAATTCTTAAATCGAATTCAATCAATATTGACCCTAATGAAATCATGCTTATATTGATGTTATTTTCCTCTATACAAACATTCATGTTCTTGAAAACATGGATTCGATCTTGAATTTTTTGGACACCAAAACCCTTAATCCAATTAAAATCGGCCTAAACACTACTTTATTTCACTTTTAAGGAACTTTTTCTGTATAGACTAAATTCACGACAATGGGATCTTCTCTTTCTCTTTGTTTCTCTAAATGATGGTATATATTTGTTGATGACACTTTGGGTGATTAGCCACATGTGCTTCCTTCTCTTCAATACTTCCTAACCACCTTAACAACCTCTCTTCACATATCGAAGTTACCATGGATTTATAGGAACACTCAATCATTCCATTTATCAATTTCCTTCTCACGTGGAATTATAATGGATTGCTTTCATGTTAGGTGTACGAAGAAAATCACACCGACCAATACCTCCATGCAAACTCTCATCAACAATGGGCTCAAAAATCTATTGTCTTAAAGGCTCTCTTTTCATGAAGGCTTAGAATTTTTCATCTGGAAGTCTTATCCCTAGAGGAAGCTCACCTCACCAATTCCCTTAAAAATAATGGTTACTCCTCTTCCCAAATCTATAAATCTTATGGATATGCTTGTTGATAAATCTAAGGGTAGCAAGTGTAGGTGATTTTTTGTTTTTGATAACTTCTTGTGATGTATTTTGACTTCCTAGATTAGCTTCTTCTTTCACTTGTTTATTATTAGTGTTTTTATTCATCAAACAACTAACAAACCATAAATAAAAATAAGACAAATGACACAAGATGTAGGCCATCATTGAGGGCCAAAAGATCTCCAATTTTAGAGAAAATCCTAGAAGAAATATCCTTCTTGTAAAATCTTCAATTAACAAATTCCAAGACCTAGACCCTTGATTAGATAACCCCTGCAAGACCAAGTGACAATTCTTCTTATAGAGATTGACTTCTAGAAAATTCAACCAAGTTTCTCCCTTATATCATGATTTTTGACCTGATATTTTATCTTTTGGATTCTTCTTTCCTACAACTTTTTGATCTCTTCAAAAACCCTAGGATAGTACATGATAGAAAAACATGGTCAACTTCCTCTTCCATCTTCTTTGCTTGTCTTCACCTTGCATCCCTGGAAACTCGGCCTGAGATGGAGACATCTTTTTACCAAAAAAATTGGCTACTAATGATACTTGTAACATTATTATTTTATGACAGTAGATGAATTTTTTTCATTTTTGTCATGTGTGAATAGGTTGAGCCAAAAATATAGTCTAGAACATTGTTATATTTCTCCTCTTCTAGGCTAAGTATTTCAACTTCCTTTTATTATTTTGTTTTCTTTCTGATCGAAATTTTTCTTGATGATAGATGATGCCCTAGGAACACTTTGAACATATAGATATTTTTTTCCCAAAAACATAATCGTGACCATATTCCCTTTCTTCCTCGCTTGTTCTCATATTTTCTCAATAATTTTAAAGTTCTTAGTTTTGTTTCGTTAATGTAATCGATGCCCTAAGAAATGAGGTTGAGCTCTTATTTTATATTCTTCACTCTCCTTTTGTATTCTTTGTATCACTTCGTTTGGAGCTGACTTGTTGTTGTCCTGAGGCCCACTTGTAGCTTGCATTTGGACTTGTTCTTAGAAGGTTATTTGGCTCTATCTGACTATTAAGACAAAATCTTCTATGTAATATGTAAGATGCCCAAATCGGTCTTCAATACTGAAGCTTACTCAATCGACATTATGACTAAATAACCAATCCTAAGAGCATGAAACCCATGCCTCAAGCATAAAAAAATAAGATATATATATATATTTATATTCTTTACATCAATTACAGAAAATAATTAGTACATATGTCACTATGAATAGCAAACCTAATTACATATTTTAACACTCCCTCTTAACTAGGGAGGTATTCATAATCCATACAAGGTACTTTCACATTCTCAATATTAGGAATTCTAATAAGAAGATTTGGATTAGTAACCCATTTGTTTAGCTTAATATCATACAATGTTTTCACATAGAAATTCCTTGACTCATTACTCTATCTTTGCACAAGATCAGAGCATAATGCTCGCGAGGCCAATGATTTATAGACACCCTCATCATTATCTCTTTTGTAACATACCCCACATGGGTTCTCTAAGAGTATGTTCCACAATAATTATTATTATCTTCGATTCCCATTCCTCAAATAATATCACTCATTTATGACTACCTTACCTTTGATGCCCTACCACATCCTCAAAGAGTTTAGATTCCATATGCTTACCGAATCATCCTTTATTTCTTCCAAAGTGAAGAAAAGAATGATGTGTCTCTCTCTCCCTCTCAATTAGGGAGGTTATTGCCATTCCAATGAAGGAATGTACCCATTCATATAAGAGGAATGTACCCAAGCTCCCTCTTAACCAAGGACATTACCAAGTTCTCTCTTGACTAGGGACAAACTTGCAACATCACTCTAGGATGAGATCATGGGACAACTAGCTGTTGTAGGACTGCCCCTTTCGATGTCATCAATTTATTCTTTGTATGTAGCCTACATACTTTTAGGAATTCTTTGTGCATCGTAGAACATTCATTACTTTCATCCATGAATCATGTCATTCATGTCATCCTTCTTTCATTAGAAAGTGATTCATTAGTCCATATCTGGACTTCCTTAATATCCTGTTAACAACCTCATGCCTTGATTTCCCTCAAGATATTTCATCCTAGCACGCAAATATCAGTTGTAGATCACATCTACAGCCCTTCACTTACAAGCCCGACATAAGCCCATCGAGAGATTATTCAAAAATAGAAAATGAACATTAAATCAAAATTACCTTTGTGATGGTATTTCATCATGGAATATCTTTGTTTCCATCAATATTCTTCATACATATTCACACATATCCAAAAACATATACAATTTCAAAGGTCTCTTTCTTTTTCATACTTCATCAGTATCTTCATATCTTTCCCTTGGGGATATCATAGTTAAATCCTTTGAATTCTTGGATGTATATTTCCTTCTCCATAGTTGCATTACTAGCAATATCTTCCTTCCTCTTTATTCACATATTAATTTCCAATAATTCCCAATCATAGTTCCTTCATTTTGTCAACCACCTCATATTCCATATGAGGAGATATTATCATGGTTTTGTCTAGTTAATATATGACCCATACCTTTATGCATCCTTTGAATGAAAGAGATTATTTTCCCTTGATCATGCTCATTATATAGAGCATGTATTCTTATTATCAACTTTATAATGACATGATTTGACTCTTTGAACATATGCATACATACATAGTTTCCTTTTTTGGTGATCTAGACTTCCTTTTACAACTTCCTTTCCTTGATTGAGAGTGCTTCAATCATCTTTGACATGTTGCATTCCATTATCGTTATACCATCGTTCTTGAAAATAATTAATCAACTTCAAAGTTGTATTCTTAAGGAGACACTTGCTTCTTCAACGATATGAACCTTCTAATGAAGATTCCTATGAAGGATTTTGAAATCCTTGCACTATAAAAGCTCCTTTATAATAATGTATGATGAGATCTATACTATATGAATTTCTTCTTCCATAAGTTTTATTTATGTTTCTAATGAGGTTACCAAGGGCTACATTGTCCTATGATGACTAGTACCAATATGTATACTTTTATTTTCAACTATGATATGAGCTCTTGCTTACCATGATTCCTTACTACTCTGATGCATTCTATAATTCTTCAACATTAAACAGGTATTTAATCTTTTATTTTTCTTCGTATCCATCTATATCATGAATAGTTTCTAAGGTTCTTTATAGTTCCCTTCTTTCATCAAGCCTTTCGAAGGATTATTCCATCCATCTTTTACTTCTTGTACCTATAATATTAATTAACAAGTACCCCAAGCAAAATACATACCAAAACATGACATCAAGTTATCTTTATATGGTTTTATGAAGTGAGAATTTCATTATAGGGTTTCTTAAGTTTAAACCCTATATCATAGTCTTATCCCTTTATGTCATTGTAGAGTTTATCCCATGCCCTAGAAATCTAACAAACCGTAGAAATCATTGGGAAAACTACCTTAAGATTACAGTTTCTAAATACTAGGGTTTCCTTAAAATATAAAGCCATAACTTCAACCCTACGAAATCTTATGATGGACTATTGAAAATAAAAAATATCATACATACCCCATGGATACCTACCTGTAGTGCTTAGTATTTTGGCTGCCATGTTTCTTCATAATGGTATTGTACTTGTAATTGATTATTTTCCATCTTCGTGATCTTATTTTAATGATTAAATCATCTTTGACATGTTGCATTCCCTTATCATCATACCATCATTCTTCCAAATAGTTAATCCCATGAAGGTTGTATTCTTAGAGAGTCACTTTCTTCTTGAAGGAGACGAACCCTCTAATGAAGATTCCTAGGACAAATTTTCAACATCCTTGCCCTCCAAATGCTCCTTTGTAATGATGTATGATGAGATCTATACTATATGGATTCCCTATTCCATCAATGCTATTTATGCTTCTAATAAGGTTATCTATGAATACACTTTCCTATTATGACTACTACCAATATCTATACTTTTACTTCAACTATGACATGAGATCTTGCTTATGATGATTCCTTCTTAGTAAGATGCATTCTATCATTCTTCAATCATGGAAGACGTATTTCATATTTTATTTTTATTCCTATCCATCTATATCATGAATAGTGTCTAAGGTTTTATATAGTTACCTTCTTTCATCATGCTTTCAAAGGATTATCCCATCGATATTTTACTTCTTATACCTAAAATATTAGTTAACAAGTACCCCTAGGAAAATACGATACCAAAACATGATGTCAAGTTATCTTTTTATGGTTTTATGCAATCAAGAGGTAATTATATGGTTTCTTAAGTTCAAACCCTAGATTATATTCTAATATCTTTATTCTGTTCTATAGTTTAACCCATGCCCTATAAATCTAACAAACCCTAGAAATCATAGGGAAAAAATACCTTAAGATAAGGGTTTCTAAACACTAGGGTTTTATTAAAATATAAACCCATAACTTCAACCCTACTACATATTTTGATGTAGTCTTGAAAATAAAAAAATATCATACATAGCTCATGGATACCTACGTGTAGTGCGTAGTATTTTGGCTTCCCTAGTTCTTCACAACGTTATTGTACTTGTAATTGATTATTTTCCATATTCATGATCTTATTTTAATGATTCTTTAGAGATAAATTGTCATTCTTATGTTGGGGGATTATTTTTCACAGTCCTTCAAGGTATAGTATGGCTACTACGGAACTTATTCGCCACATAATTTCAAACTAGATAATATTCTTACTGTAGATTCTTGGTTCCATCATTTACCAAAATGTATAGATGATTATCAAGGGAATTCCATTGTAATTTCAACCTTGTCGAGTGATAAATAAATATGTCAACCTTAGTGCCACATATAGGTCTGAATTTTAATAAATTTAGGTCTTGCAATCAGAGATAGGAATATGATATATCTTAACTATATTTATTAATTAGATAATATGAATATGCCTCGATACTTGAATCTGGCATTGCTTCATTAGGATATCCCTTTAGAAAATGTAAACAATTGTTTCTTTCAAGGCTCAAATGTATGATCTTCTTACTAGGGAACTTAGAATTTTTTCAATATTTGAATTATGTTTTTCGCTTCTTGAAATAGTGATTTAATATCCCTCATAAATCACTTTATTTTGCCCACAATTTGAATTTCTACTTGCTTGGTCAAGGGTAAATATTTTAGTCATAATTTTTTATTTTTTTTGTATTTCGTAAGCAACAAATCAAGTCCACTATAACTTCCTTACTATTTTTAGATAAAACCTTGAGAATTTTGTTCCCAAACTTTCATCTTGAGCTTGGTCCTTAGTTACTCTTTAATATTCAATATTCCTTTTGACTAAATGATTTTTCTTTGATACCCTTTTTTATTCCTCACTTCAAATTTCTTTAACTTGATTTGATGCCTTAGGTCTTATACCATTTTGAGAAATCTAGGGGAAACAAGTCTAGCTGATTTCTCTTCTTTGATAACTGCTTGTGATGTTTTGCACTTCTTATATGAGCTTATTCTTTCACATTTTTGTTATTTTTGTTCTTATTTATTAAATGAAAACCAAACCATAAATACCTATATGATATCTTCTTCCCTTCCAATTTGTGAGGAAAACCTATGGGATATCTTCTTCTAATCTAATCTTCAATTGACAAATTTGAAGTTCTAGACCCTTAACGAAATTATTATTCCAAGACGAAGTCACAATTCTTCTTACAGATCTTTACTTCTAGAAAATAAAAATCTAGTTTCTTCGTTACATCATGAGTTTAGACGAGAATCTTCTCTATAAATTTCAACTTCTTCTTTCCTGCAACTTTTCAATCTCTTCAAAAACCCTAGGATAGTACATGAGAGAAAACTATTACCAACTACCTCTTCCATAGTCTTCCCTTTTCTTCAAATTTCATCCTTGGCAACTTGTCTTGAGAATGAGACTTCCTTTTATGCAAAAACACAGTTATTGATGATAATTGTAACTTCATGATTTTGTAACAATAGATGAAATTATTTCATTCTCGCACATGTGAATAGGTTGAGCCAAAAACATAATCCAAATATTTTATATTTCTCCTCTTATCACGTAATTATTTTAGTGTCCTTTTATTCTTTTGTTTCCTTATTGATAGAATTTCTTCTTGATGATAGATGATTTCCTATCCATGGTCTAAAAGTTATAAATAATTTTTCCCAAAAATACTGTCCTCAACAGATGCCTTTTCTTCCCCACTTTTCTTCGCTAATTTAAAGTTCTTAGTTTTGATACTTAAGTGTAATGGATACCCTACGAAATGAGGTCAAGCTCCCCTTTTCTAGTATTCATGTCAGTGCCTTCTGAGCTAAATTATCATTGTCATGAGGCTGACTCGTACCTTGCATTTCGACTTGGTCTCGGAGGATCATTTGAATCTATTTAAATCGAACAAAATCTTCTATGCAATATGTAACATGCTCGAATGGGTCTTCAATATATGAAAATGACTCAATGGCATATCCGGAGAGCTCATAAAGGGAGCCTAACCTACACAATAAAATTCCTTGAGCATGAAACCCATGGTTGAAGTGTATCAAACATAATATATATATATATATATATATATGTATGTATGTATGTATGTATGTATGTATGTATGTATGTATGTATGTAATTTACATCAATTATATAAAATCATGATTAAATTTGTCATTATGAAGACCATGTTGGGCGTGGAGCCTGATTATCTTCTATATTCAAAGGTTTCAGTCAGATGTATACCCCAGGAAGACTGTACACCCCTCCACGCGGGGGTGTTCGGTGGCCAGCGGTTCCCTGGCAGGGGTTCGGGGGTAGCGCCACCGAAGCTAAAAATAGATGTAAAATTACCTCGTAAAAGTAGAGTAATTTCTAGTAAATCTCAGTTGTTCATTAGGTGGATGATCTCATAGTAGAAGTTATGTTTAATTTAGGGTTTTTCCCCTAGAAGGCAACCCCTCGCTATATATGAGGGAATTTTATTGCGTCTATGTATATCTGTATTTGGAGTGAGGAAAGGAGAGGAGATTGAGAGTGAAGAGGGAGTTATAGTGGATCTACTGTAGGTTGTATCTCTTCAATTTGCTGGATAATATAATAAAAGAAGGACTGGCCATTTCTCCATGGATGTAGCCCAAACTGGGTGAACAACGTATATCTATGTCTCTCTTGTTTTATGCATTTTCTGGGTTTATATTTCTATAATAGTTTATGTGTTCCATTGCTCTGTCATATATAATTTTCTAACAATTGGTATTAGAGCCAAAGGTATATTTGGCTGATAAACTCGCAGGAGAGAAGGGTTCCTGGTTCAAGTGGGAGCAATGGCAAAAGATGGTAGGTTTAGGGTCGAAAAGATTAACGGTCAAAACTACCAGTTGTGGAAGATGCAGATGGAAGATTATGTGTATCAGAGAGATCTATACCTACCATTTAGCGGAAAGACAAAGAAGCCAATGAGTATGACAGACATAGAATGGGATATTCTCAATAGAAAGGCACCTGGAACAATACAGTTGTGCCTAGCGGTGTCAGTAGCATTTATTATTTCAAAGGAAATGACAACAGAGGGTTTAATGTCGGCATTGGCCAAACTATATGAAAAACCATCGGCCTTAAATGAGGTATTCCTTATGAAGCATTTATTTAATATGAAGATGTCAAAATGTGGATCTCTTGCTGATCATTTAAATGATTTTAATACAATTACAAGTTTGTTAAGATCTGTAGGGGTAAATTTTGATGATGAAGTTAGTGCTCTGTTATTTCTGGGCTCACTGCGAGAAACTTGTAATGTCTAAGTTATGGCCATTAGTAAATCTACCTCTGGATCTAGTACTTTAAAGTTTGATGATGTTTTCGGTGCAATCCTTAGCGAGGAAATGCAACAGAAAAGATCCGGTGAGACATCAGGTAATGCTTTGACTGTAGAGACTAGGGGAAGAAAAATCAAAACAGGAAAGAGCCCAGGATATCAAAGTAAGTAAAGAAAAGGTAGATCCAAGTCTAGATCAGGGATAGTGTGCTGGAAATGCGGGAAGAAAGGACACTTGAAGAAAGAATGCACGTCTCAGAAGGGAAAAGAACGATACATGCAACAAGAAACTAATCATGAAGCGAATGTAACAGGTGATGTGCTACAAGATGGTTTGATTCATTCATTAGAAAATATTATTGATGCCTAGGTGGTAGATTCAGGGCCCTCATTCCATGCCACACCTATAAGAAACATTTTCATGATTGTTTTCAAGGAGATTTTGGACATATTAGATTGGGTGATGATAAACCCTCTAAAATCATTGGAATGTGTACAGTTTTCATAAAACAATAGAATGGAAATCAATGGCTATTGAAGGAGGTAAGGAATGTTCCAGATCTGAAGAAAAATATTATTTCAACAGGGTAGTTGGGAGTTGAAGGTTGCATAAGTACTTTCACGGATAAAACCTGGAAGGTCAATAAAGGATCCTTGGTAATAGCAAAAGGAGGAAAGGTTGGTACATTGTATTTATGCAATGGTATTTCTAATTTTGTTAATGCTTTAACCTCTACAGGAGAAGATACGGTATTGTGGCATCATACGCTTGGGCACATGAGTGAGAAGGCGATGTAGATTCTTCACTCAAGAAACTTGTTGCTAGGTTTGAAGCATGTTTATTTAAAATTCTATAAAATTTTGTTTATGGAAAATAGAAGAGAGTCAGATTCCTTAGAGTTGGGAAAAAAAATAAGAGCAAAAAATTAGAGCTTCTACACACAGATGTATGGGGACTTTCTCAGGTACCATCTCTTGGTGGTTGTCATTATTATGTTACTTTTATTGATGATGAAACTAGAAAAACCTGGATTTATTGTATTCGAAATAAATTTGATGTATTTGATACTTTCAAGAAGTGGAAAGCTTTCCTTGAAAATGAAACATTGAAAAGGTTGAAGTGTCTCAGATCAGATAATGGAGGTGAATATTGCAGCAAAGAGTTTGATAGGTATTGTTCAGAGAATGGAATTCACAGAGAGAAGACAATTCCAAGAACACCCGAAAAAAATGGTGTGTCAGAAAGGATGAACAAGACAATCATGGAGCATACAAGGTGCATGAGATTTCATGTAGGATTGCCTTTACAATTTTGGGCAAATGTTGTAGACACTGTTGTTTATCTAATAAACAAAGGGCATTCAATTTCCTTCGATGGTGGTATTACAGAGGAGGCATGGACAGGTAAAGAGGTAAACTACTCATTTTTTAAAGACTTTTGGCTGTGAAGCCTTTGTCCACATTAATAAAGAAAATAGAACAAAGCTTGAGGAAAAATCAAAGAAATGTACCTTTATTGGATATGGTGTTAATGATTTTGGTTATCGCTTTTATTATTATGAAAAACACAAAATCATTAGGAGCAGAGATGTCATATTCAATGAAAACGTTTTGTATAAGGATCAGTTGTAGGAAAAGAAACAGGAAAAAGAAAACAGAGAATACATAGTGCTTGATGATAGCACAGGAAAAGTGATAGTGCCTGAAAATCATAATGATCAATAGCCAGAACAACAACCACAATAGAAACAAGCACTTCAAACACCTAAAACTGGTGTTAGAAGATCTACTAGGATAAGTAGACCTCGTGAACGACACCCTCCTTCATTATATTAGGTATTGTTGACTGATTCTAGTGAACCAGAATGTTATGAAGAAGCAGTGCAGGTGTAAACCAGGAAGAAGTGGGAGAAAGCCATTAAAGAAGAGATGGACTCCTTAGCACATAACCAGACATGGGACTTATTCAGGTTTCCTGTAGGTAAAACAACATTGTAGAATAAATGGGCTTACAAGTCGAAGGAAGAATATGGAGGTAGCAAAAGATATAAAGCTAGACTTGTGGTGAAAGGGTTTGCACAAAAAAAGGGTATAGACTTTCATGAGATATTTTCTCCTGTTGTGAAAATGACTTCAATCAGAATTATTCTAAGTCTAGTAGCAGCTAAAGATTTGCATATCGAGCAGTTAGATATAAAGACAACCTTTCTCCGTGGGGATTTGTCGGAAGAGATATATATGCAGCAACGACAAGGTTATGAGGTAAAAGGGAAGGAGAAACTAGTGTGCAGGTTGAAGAAGAGCTTGTATGGGTTAAAATAAGCTCCAAGGTAGCGATATCTAAAATTTGATAGGTTTATGCCTGAACAAGGTTATACTAGGTGTCACTCTAATCATTGTGTTTATCTGAAAAGGAAAAATGATGGAAGTTATATTATATTGTTATTGTATGTAGATGACATGCTTGTTGCAGGTTCTAACCTGTAGGAAATAAATGTGCTCAAAAGGAAATTGGAAAAATCATTTGCAATGAAGGATTTGGGTGTTATAAAACAAATGCTTGGTATGAGAATAGCTAGAGACACAAAGAATCACAAATTAACATTGTCTCAAAGTGAGTACATAGAAGAGGTGTTGAAAAGGTTTAATATGCAGAATGCAAAACTAGTTGGTATACATTTGGCCAGCCATTTCAAATTATGTAAGGAGGCATGTCCCAAGACTGTGGAAGGAATGGCTCATATGTCTAAAGTTCCATATGCATCAGCAACTGGAAGCTTAATGTATGCAACGGTCTACACAAGGCCTGATATTGCACATGCAGTGGGAGTTGTAAGTAGGTACATGAACAATCTAGGAAGAGAACATTGGATGGTGGTGAAGTGGATTCTCAGGTATTTGAGAGGTACCACAAGTCAAGTATTATGCTTTGGTGGTTAAAACATTGCTCTAAAGGAATATGTTGGTGCAGATATGGCAAGTGATAGATATAACATGAGGAGCACTATAGGATATATATTTACTGTAGGTGGAAAAACTGTCAGTTGGGTTTCAAAAATCCAATGTTTTGTTGCACTTTCAACAAAAGAAGCAAAGTGTGTTGCTACTACAGAGGCTAGTAAAGAAACGATTTGGTTATAAAGGTTTCTAGATGAATTGGGTAAAACACTGGAGTTGGGTAGGTTATGCAGTGACAACAAAAGTGCCATACATCTTGCAAAGAAATCTGCATTTCATTCCAAGACTAAACATATACATCTCAAGTACCATTTGATATGGTCAGCATTGGAAAATGGACAATTGAATCTAGAAAAGATATAAACTGGCCAAAGTCCTGCAGATATGCTAACAAAAGTTGTAACTAGGGAGAAACTTAGAATCTGCTCAGTTTCAATTGGTCTTTAACTATGATGAAGAATATGAGAAACAACTAGGTGCCAAGTGGAGTCATTGTCCAACAAATGAAGCAATGGTGGATTTTCTATAATTAGTCTCCAAGTGGGAGATTGTTGGGTGTGGAGCTCGATTATCTTATGTATTCAAAGGCTTCATTTGAATGTATACCCTAGGAAGATTGTACACTAGTCCACATGGGGGGTATGAGGGGGCTAATCCCCCTCGGTTGGGGGGTTTAGGGACAATGCCCCCGAATCTAAAAACAAATGTAAAATTTTCTTGTAAAAGTATAGTAATTTCTAGTCAATCTCGGCCATTCATTAGGCGAATGATCTCACGGTAGAAGTTATGTTTAATTTAGGGTTTTTTCCCTAGAAGGCAACCCCTCTCTATATATGAAGGAATTGTATTGTGTCTATATATATCTATATTTGGAGTGAGGAAAAGGGAGGAGATTGAGAGGGGAGAGGGAGTTACAGTGGATCTGTTGTAGGTTGTATCTCTTCAGTTTGCTAGATGATATAATAAAATAAGGACTGGGTGAACCACATATATCTATGTATCTCTTGTTTTATGCATATTCTATGTTTATATTTCTACAATATTTTATGTGTTCCATTGCTCTGTAATATGTAATTTTCTAATAGACCAAGCCTAGTTACATATTTTAACACTCCCTCTTAATTAGGGAGGTATTCATAATCCATACAAGGTACTTAGACATTCTCAATATCAAGAATTCTCATAAGAAGAGTCGGATTGGTAACCCATCTATTTAGCATCATATCATTCATTACTGTCATAGAGAAAGTCCTTGACTAACTGCTCTATCTCCCAATAAGATCAGAGAACAATGATGGCAAGTGTAATGATTTATAGACACCCCTCATTATTGACTCTCAGAGAATGTTCCTCGAGGACTATTATTATCTTGGATTCCTAGTCCTACAAGAATATTGTTCCTTTAGAACTACTCTTCTCTTATATTCCTTAACACATCCTCAAAGATTATTGGATGCCAAATGCTAATACTTAATCCTTCATTATTTCTTCCAAAGTGAGGAAAAGAATGCTGTGTCTATCTCTCCCTCTCAATCAGGGAGGATATTCCCATTCTAATGAAGCAATTATACCCATTCCTATAAACGGAATGTACCTAAGCTCCCTCTTAACCAAGGAATTTCCCAAGTCTCCTATTTGTAGGAATTTACAGGGTAAGTTCCTCAGACAGAACACCAGAAGGACACCGCTCACAAACAGATCACAGATCAATACACCAGTATTTTGACGTGGTTAAAACCCTCAGAGAGGGAAACAGTCCACG
>APFE031393935.1:0-75970 GCA_000404065.3 Pinus taeda | reverse complement strand
AAAAAAAAAAAAAAAAAAAAAAAAGAGGAAAATAAAAATATAAGGTGAAAACCTCCTCGGAGGTGCCTCAGATTGGCTCATTGATTGAAAACCTCCATGAGGAATTCAATGGGTTGGAAAGAAGAGAAAAGAAAAAGAGAATAAGATCCCTAAGTGAAAACCTCCCTTGGAGGCGCCCAGGGCAGGTGACTAGGGTGAAAACCTCCATGAGGCGCCCTAGTTGTTTAAAAAAAAAAAAAAGGAAGAAAAAGAAAAAGAAAAATAAACCTAATTTCCATTGAATAATTCCAAGTTGCAGCAAGGACATTGCAGGTTAGGAGGATTTCTCAAAACAAAGACAGAGGAAGTTTTGTGCCTTCTACAGGAAGTTCTGTCCTTCTACAGGAAGTTCTGTGTCTTCTACAGGAAGTCTACAAACAAGCCAAAATTGATCTCTGAAGAGGACCTGAAGGTTGGGAATTGGTCCATAAGGCCTGTAAACATCCTTGTTTCCATCCCTCACCCTTCTCCATCATTTTTTGTCCACCTCATTGCGCTTCTTTTATGAAAATTGTTTTCTACAAGAAGTTCCTGTAGAAATTACAGAAAGCTAGAAATGTATTTTAGAAAGCAGTTTGGCGAACATGATAGCTTCATAAAGGGTTCATAAATCCTCCTATAATCTTCAAATCTCTCTTCCATCAATTCCAAGTCTGCATTATAGCCCAAGCTCATTTTTGCTTACTATGCAAAAAACTGCAGAATGCTTTGAAGAAAAAATACATGGTGCTAAATTTTGTTTTTTCGCTAACATGAAAACTGTGCATCCATTTGCAAAACTGTTACATGGAGAGTTGTATAGGGATGATGGCAACATGCCCGAGCAATTTCAGCTGATTCCAGTGCACGGTTTCCAAGAAATTAGCCTCCATCACCTTCAGTCATTTTTGCATTTTCTCCATATCCATGCATCCATTTGAAAACATGTTTCATGGAGAGATGCATATAGGTGATAGTAACCTACCCAAGCAGTTTCAGCCGATTCCAATGCACAGTTTCCGAGAAATTGACCTCTGTAATCTTCAGCCATTTTTTGTTTTTCTCGAAAGTTGTACATCCATTGACCACAATTTTGCTATGGGAGGTGCATAACAATGGTAGAAGCAGGCTCAAAAAGTTTCAGGTCAATCTGATCTATCGTTTGGGAGCTATGGAGAAAACAAGTTGTTGTCCGCAAAAATCCAGCATCAGCAGCATGAAGGTGCAAATCTGAAGGATGAAACTGAGTTCTGCAGCTTAGATCCGGCCAGAGGATACCTGCACAAGAAAAATTACCACACATTAGACAACAAAAATCTTATAGCATAAAGGATCCAGGCATGCAGCAATCGAATATGAGCATGCAGTAGCAAAAAGGACCAAGCAGCACGTCGACTTACAGGTATGTGTCTAAACTAGTTCCTCTATTTGCATCTATATGATTTGAAAGTGCATAAATGAATGAAATGGTGGGATTAAGCCAGGAAGCTAGCAAAGTTAACCCGACAGTGCCTTGTCCAGTTCTCTAGCGCTCAGCCAAAAATCATGCAGCATACGTGTATAGTCAACTCACGTGAAATTTAAAAAAAACAGGTAGTGTTGGCTATTTGAACTCCAGTGCAACTGATGTCAAGTGATTAACAAGAAGAGAACATAGAGTTCATAATAGCACTGCAGTTTGCATGGGGCCAGTGCACATCCGGCCACCTCATCTTCTCACACGAATCATGCTGTAGTTAAACGATGCTCCGCTGAAACTCTCACCACTCTTTGTTCACTGCGCCTTCACGACATTCACAACTGAAGCACGCGTCCACCACTTCCAGATCAGCTAACCAGTAGTCCTCTACAAGATTCCTACTTGATTTTTAGGGATTTCTGCCATTTTTTAAAAAAATCTCCCGCCTATCGGGCTCTACAGGAAGTGCAGTTTCGTTCTACAGGAAACGAGAGCCTTCTACAGGAAGGCTTCTACAGGAAATGCAGAAAATAGTTGTGCAGAAAGAAAACCTGGGATTTTCAGTGAATTTCAAGCTCAAAATGAGGTAGGATCAGGGAAGCTTCCTTGTGCATGATTTGTTTGTGCAAAGTGGTGAATTGAACATGGCATGAGATTGGAAAATCAGTGAAAAGTCTGCCTGTGAATTGGAAATAAAACGTTTGCTTGTGTGTTGCACTGAGTTTCTCAGTTGTGTTTGCATCAAGATTCTTCTTCATGTTTCTTGTCCTTGAAATTCTCCTGTAGAGAAGATATCAAACTATGGGGGCCAACCTGTGTATGAAAAATTTTGAACTTGCATGTCTATATGTGTACTAAGAAGAAAAAGTGAGCTCTGTACTCTGTCTGTAGAAACACAATTCTTCCTTTCATAAACGGACAGCTGAATTCTGGGTAGAGAGGGCTGAAAAAGTCCACCTGAAGGATGTCACAACCAGAGTAGACACACAGGAATAAAAGGAAAAGACACATCCAACAAAACAAACAAAAATAGTTGACATAGGGATTTCTATAGGAAGCATGGAAATAGAATAGTAAGAGGAGAAATCACTTGAGATATTAGCCAGGGGGGTAGCAGCTGCACTTGCTGCCTTAAGCACACCTCCAAAACAAAAAGGAAAGTGAAAGAGGAAAACCTCCATGTAGTTTAAAGCAAGGAGGAGCACACGGATCAAAGTGGGCAGACCCCAGCCTCAGTCAAAGGAGTCAATTATCATTAAGGACACAACACCTAAACCAAAGGAAGAGTCTCCTTCAAAGATATCCATCACCTACAAATGAGGAAGTCCAAAAACCTCCGCCTAGAGGGCATGACATGGAGGCCACCAGGGCCATCAAGAATGAAGAGATAGACTAGTTTCTTAGAGGATGAGCAACACTTTCAACAGGGGGTAATGATGAGCCCCAGAAATGAGTAATTATATGGGCTCATTTAGCCTCCTAGTTCGAATTAATCCACCATTCTCATTATTTTATTGCATGTTTTTTATTATATTTATGCTAATAGAGTGAATTGGGTTAGTCATTATGCCGACAAGTCTAATGGGTGCTTTGTGCAGTTTTTTGGTCAATTTTGAGACAAAGTCAAAGGTTTTGATGAGCACTTGGCAGCCAAATTCGTGGAAGAACAAGGGAGAGGATTTGTAGGAAGGTGTGCCCTTCATTTATGGGCCCTTACCTCAAATTATCCACCAGCAGCTCGGAGTTCAAAGGCCACTACATCGATTATCACAAGGGCAGTCGAGCAAGGGCTAGTAAAGTTGTTGTTAACTGCAAGTTTTGGCAGCCGAGTTCCTAAAGTTTAGGAGGATTGTTGGGGTCCTCAATTTGTATAAATAAGAAGGTTGAGGGCCTCATTGGAGTTAGCTATTTGGTAGTTCGATTTTAGTCATTTTTTAGTCAGTTTATAGGCAGTAGGTTAGCTCTGCATTTTAGCACATTTTCAAGCTTTTTCTTGTAGACAGTTTTTGATGTAATTATTATTTCTTGAGCAATAAAGATGAATCTAGCTTTGCACCAGCTCTAATCTCTCTTAGGAGGCTGTAGCTCTTGGGTTTGGGCCCAACCCAAGTGCCCAATACCTCCTTTGTGTACCTTTATGTGTCTTTGTTACATTCTTAGAATAAAATATGTTATCTAGATTAAAATCTTGTTTCGTTACTTAGGTTGTTTTTGATGGTTAAAGTAGCTTTTCATGTTCAGATTGATTTGATAGGTTAATAATAGAGAAGATATTTAGAAAAAGGCTATCAAGCACCCTTGATCTCACCTCTCCCTCCGTGGGACTATGAGCTGAGACCAAGGTGTCCTTGCGGCCACCAAAAACACTGTCTTTGCTTCATCATGCAATCGTTAGTGTTAGATTCTCATTTGCAGAAGTTGATACCAGATTGTGGTTACATGCTCAGGTTCCTAATTTATTAGTTTGCATAGCTATTTCACATGATTTCGTTGCAAATAAGCTTCTTTTCATTTTCTTTGTTGTTATTTAGATCAGATTAGGTTAAAGTAGCAAGGTCTTTGATTTTCCGAGTCTTTGTTTGTTCAGTTCAAGAAATAACTTGCAAAGCACATGTATTACCTCTCTATCTACCCATACTCCATCAATCCCGCCTACTTCATCCTCCAACTTGGATTCTTGCCTTTCATTTGCCACATTCTCTCACTTTGCCTTAATTTCTACATTTTTGTGCATCACTGCTCCCTCCATCCTTGAACAAATCCAATTGCTCCTTAGCCTCATTCACCATGTCCTAGACCCCTTAAAATCCTTATCCAACCTCCATTTCCACTTTCCTACCATTTTTCCTCCATCAACCCTCCAAAATCCTCTTTTCAGAACATTATGTAGAACATCTTGTAGAACCCCTGCAGAGTTCCTGTAGAAGCTGACGAAAGTGGTTTCTTGAGATCCGATTAGTGTGAAACTCTCTGGAAGGGTGCTAGGGACCCTTTAGGCCCTCTTCTAACCTTCCCAACCTCCTACAAGCATTTCCTTTCACCAATCCACCTCCGCACAGTCAAAAACAATTAAAGCACATGCACAATAATTCTGCCAACTTACTCAAAAATAAAAAAAGATGTTTCTTTTCAGATTTCACTTCAGAAGTAGCTTAGTCACATGCATTCTACCTTTCTAAGAGTCAATGGCATTCCTTTCTGTAGCTTTCATCATTTTTCTTGCACCAGTAGGGTTAGTCGGTAAAACTAGGGCTTGTTAGGGTTTGCATATCCTTTCCGCTTTTCGCTTCTTTCTGCAAGTAGATTAGCCTCTGTTGAGTTAGCTTCCATCCATCACAGTTAAAAGCTTCTTCTAAGAGCTCATAGAAGTTGGCTTAAGCTCCTAGTGGACTTGTGCCAGCTGATCAAGTGACAACCGTGGCAAAAGCTAGTACTCGTGCATATAGCATCGTCGCTTCCAAGTTTGTTACGAAATATCGGGTTGATAAAAGTAAAGAAAGGAGCCCTAGGAGTTGCAGAATTATTGCTACAATACTGGGGCCCACCAGTCATATTTCATGATTGACATTAACGAGCTCTGTAACATGTTCATACCTTTCTTGGTTGCAAAGGTTTTCCATATTGTCAAAAAAAAATGAAAAAATGTAAAAAATGTAAAGAGGGTATGTCTTAAAAGAAAAATCAAAGGGAAAAAAGAATGAAATGGTCAAAAAATTGAAAGAAATGAACCCCAAACAAAATAGACCAGGAAAGTGTGCAAGTCCAAAATGCCACTACTATTCTATGTTTTGCAATAATCTAATTGTGTGCAGCTTGTTGATTTATGCCACAATGGATGAATGGTCAAACAGCTTAATCTTGGCTAGTTCATGTTTGAATTTCATGTTTTAGAGATAGAGAATAAAATCTGACCAAACTCTTCAATCTTGGCAGATGTGTAGATAGGTAGAGAAGCAAAGGAGCTCAACAGCTAAATCTGAGCCCTTGGAGGTTACAAGTGCAGATTTAGGTAGGATTTCCATGAAAAGAAAAAGAAGATGATGAGGGTTTGGCAGTCCAAATGCACCCAAAGAAAGAAGAAAAAATGTTAGGATAAGTAGGAAGGGTAGGTACAATGATGTTGCAGAGTGATACTTGTGATGCATCATGTCTTTTAATGTGTTAAATTTTAATTTTGTCACAAGTGGCATGGCAGATATTACACTTGAAGCAGCTTAGGCGAGGCAAGGTCTCATAACTAACTCCCCTTCATACTTTTTCCAATCATTTACTAATTTCCCCAAGGATATTAAGATCTACTTGATATCACTCATCAACCACTCATTCCATTTCATGAAGATTTCCTAAGTAAAACCCTATTTTACTTAGGAAAGTGGCTACATTTCTCATATAAACCCCTTTTTCCCTTTAGCCTAAGTTTAATGTAAGATTCCTAACATTATAACTTAGCTCTTTTTATTTCATATTCATATTAACCCTAACTTTATTATATAACTCCCTTATAAATGTTTTGCCCAACCCTGTATTATGTAAATAAATAAAAATCCCCAAATATTACATATCCCCTCCTTGGTCGAAATACGACTGTATCACTGTATAAACGGGATTAATAGATTCACCTAGAAACTATTAATAACCATCTTCCACCATGCGCCAAAACCACAGAATTAGTTAACCCCCGGTTAACTAATAAGCATAACCCCGACCAATAAAATCGCGCCTGATGCAATTAATTTAATGTTTATTAAACTCGGGCCCGCTCCTTAACCCTCCGCCATCTCCGACACCCATCAGCCATCAGATCTGGGCCCGTTCATCCAACGGTCCATGCTCATATCACGCCCCCCCTTCCATCCGACCTTTAACTCGCGGGGAACCAACGGTATTACTCACGTACCCTTGCCACGCGTCGCGCTCCCACTGTGATCGCTCCCTCCCCACTCAAAACCACCTGACCCTGAAAGTGGTGCGGGGTAAACCACTTACCACCCTCCGCGTGATGACAAGACGTCCTGTCACTCTGACGTCATCCATGCAATAAATGCCAAAAAGCCCCACCAAAGCCAAATTTCGTTAAATTGTCAGGAAAATGTCATTTTCGCCCATTTTTCCTGCGGACTGTTTCCATGCAAAATACGTCCAGATGACTATATGAGCGTCCATTCCACCACCCAACCAAGAAATTTGAGCGTCTTGCTCTGCAACTCATTGGTCAACCTGCGAAGTACATGGTTCGCCTCTAAAAATAGTTATTTACCCCAATTCACTTCCTGAACCAGTAATTTCATTTTTTCCTCTGTGAATTTTACCCAAAAGAGCCAAATTCAAGTAAAATCAGCTTGTTGCTCTCATACAAATACACCTAGAACTACTCTTTTTCCCATTTTCTCCATAGAAGCCTGACTTTCAGTTTGAAAACACAAGAACCAAACATGGAAGCTCCTATAGCCCTGAATGTCGCACCTCTGAACGCACCCCATAAGGACCTAGATTATTTGCCCTTGGCCGACAAATATTTTCAAATTAAAGAATTATCTGGTGACATGAACCATCTCCAGGCCTTCTACCTAGTTAGGGACAGTCATCTAAACAACTCTGATATCTTTGGGATATGGGAATCTAACCTTCCCAAGTATTACCTTCCCTTTGTCCATGTTTCCCCAAACATTATTCATCAATGTCGTGCTAACTATGACCCTGTCCTTAGAGCAGTTATGTCTCCTTCTCAATCTATCCTTTTTTCCATAACTGCTGAATCTATCAATGAGATGTTACAGTTCCATCCCACTCAGCCCCTTACTCCTCTTTCCATGGGATTTTTACTTGAACAAGCATCTCAATTGCCTACATTAGACATAAGCCGTATTGCTCAGACCTTCATGCTACCAGACCATCAGCCTAAAGGCCCACCTCCCTATTCGCATACCTACTTCACTGAAACGGGAAGACTCATCATTGACATGATATCCTTCATCTTGGGATTTAAGGCCAGCGAAATTGTTGATGACATCACCCTAGTCCTGTTGTCAATGTTCACTCGAGGACAGCCCCCTGCTGTCAAGTATGATTATGCCACTTTTAATGCCAATAAAATCCATGATCAATTTATGAGTCTGGACAGAGAAGGAGTCTTCAGGTACACATCTTTTATATACCATTTGTTGCTTTATTATCAGTCATACAGTTTTCCATTTCCCACCACGAAATTGGATTCAAAGGGAAATCGGAGGTCTGTGATCTTTTGAACCTCAGTCTTCCATAAAGCCTTTGATTTCCCTTATACTTATAGTGAGTTCATTGACCTATTTGTGCATCCAGCCTCCACCTTGCTGATAGGAGCTCCTCCTCCTAGGATTTCTGTTGACATGAAAAAGATTTTAGAGCTCTCCAAACAGTACAAGGTAGGTGACTGGTACCTGTACCAAAACCACACAGAAATCAGAATATATGGCTGTCAACTTTGCCCTTTCAAGTTGCCTAGATATGTGCCTATGAGGTTATTTGCATTAGAATATTTCAGGCAGATTATCAATGCATACTTAACCCATTTTTGTAATGCAAAAAAGAAAGCTCAGCTAAGAATAAGAAACTAGTTAGGCCCTTATGTTATAAATTCCAGGTATGCCTGGGAAGAAGATGACAAGATTTTAGGAGATCACCTTAAATTCAAGAAACGTTTTTGGTGGGTGCCATATGACCCAGACAGTTTCATAAGTGACAGAAGAGTGAGAAACAGGTTCTCGGTTTATATACATCATAGGATCCCAGAGATTGAACAATTTGCTAATCAGGATGAATGGGTAGAAGGGACATTAATAGAAGAAATTAGTGAGCAAGAAAAAATGGAAAATGCCATCAAAGATCTTGAAAAAACCCTGACCTGGACTCTTTTGGATAGGTATCTTTCAAACTGCCTCAATAATGAGGAGTTGGTACATCCTCTACTGGAACTTCTCAGTAGCATGTACAAGAAACCAGCACACCAGTTACAAGGATGTCAAAGAGCAAAGAAGTGGTAGACACGAAGCATCCTATAATGACAGAACAGTGGGCAATGCCAGAAGAACAGAGTCATGGGAAAATTCCTCCAGCCCAAACTAAAACAACAGAAATTCCTGCATTACAGACTCCTCTAAATGAGGAAAGGAGCAAGAAGAGAGACAGGGAAGACACCACACCTATCAGTGGGCCTGCAGAGCAACCTGGGGCAAAACGGCAAAGACTGAATCCTCTGTCAGAAGAGGAAATCATTGAAGAAACAACGGACAGTCTAAGAGGTGAAAAGGTAGTCAGCCAGTAGACTTCCCTGGTGATTGAAACATCAACTAGCTCACATAGGCAGGAGCTAGAAAGGCAGCACAGTGTAGAAGTTTCATCCACTAGGCCACAAAGCAAACAGGCCTCGGACATCAAAAGGAAATTCACAGAGATAAAGGTCAGGAATGACCCACTAAGGCTTCAAATTTATAACCAGTATCTTAAGATGGCCCCCACAAATCAGCAGAGATTAATGTTAGCCTATGACATTAAAGAGGGAAAAATGATCATGAGCTACTTTAAGCCCAAGGTGCAACAACCACAGTCAGTAGCTGATTACATCAGGACAAATTTGGAGGTCTTAGCCAGTGATATTCATCCTATGGACGAGATTGAGCTTCATAAACAAACTGGAGAGATGGTATACTCCACACTGGCTGATAAGGCTATGTTAGCCCATAAATTACAAAACTCCTTGGATAATACCTCTGCCAATTACATTTGGAAAAAGCCTCCTCTCTAGCCAAGGACAACAAGATCAAATCCTTAGAAGAGATTACCATTGAACTGGGACATGATCCCAAAGATGCTAAAGGCATAAAGGAACTGATGAAGAAAAAAGAAGAGGACATTGCTTCCCTAAGAAAACTGCTGAAACTGTCTCCTTCCATGCATCCACAGACTGCAGAAGTTGTACAACAGAAATCAGAAGAAGACATGATGGACTTGCTCATGAAACTCAATGAAAGATTAACCGATACAGAGCAGGCATTGGAGAAAGCACTAAAGGAAAAGCAGGGAGAATCGACCTCCCAGCCACTTGAAGTAATCCCTGCAGTCACAACTGCCCCCTCCACACCTGGAACAGCACTGGCTCCCAATGTCCCAGCAATCACAGCAGAGATAATCACAGGTACAACAACAGCACCACCAGGCAGCAGTACTGATATGACCACAGAGCAATTGATAAGAGCGATGGAAGAATTGAAACTTCAAGTGTCAAAATTAAAACAAGTCAAGGAACAATTGGCAAAAGTAGAATAAAGGTATGACGAATCTAAGATGAGTGTGGCAGAGAAAATAAGAGAAATTAAAACATTAGAGAACAAAGTGAGAGCATTAGAAAAAGAATCTCTCTCTAGATAAACCTCTAGCAGAAATCAAAGGAATTTTGTGGGCCAACATCAATCAATCCCTTAATAATGTGTGGAAATCTATCCAGGTTACTCATGAGCAGATTGACTTAATAGGAGCGGCCCAAGTGGAGATTCAAAAGACAAGAGATTTATTGGGACAGATGCCTGAACAAGCTAACCGGCTAATACATTTTTTGAACACCAAAACCAGTGAAGAACTGGAAGCACTAGAAATCACAGACAGGATAGGCACCATTCTAGAAATCAAGAGAGTTCTAACCAAGAGAACTCTGATGCAAAACTTGGAAAGGAGATGCTAGGACATACAGGTGGAGATTAATTCTTTCACAGAAAGGTTCACAGTTTTGCAGGATAAGGGTCTACCCAGTCTATTAACAAGTAATAATCGGCTGATGAAACAGGTAGATTATGCACACAAATTGAATAAATATGCTGCTGATTAAATTACTGCATCAACAAGTGCTTCAGGAGTGAAGGCACTTCCATCTGGCCATGTCCTCTATGACGACTTAGAAAATTTATTTTATATTGAGCATGAAGTGAAACATCTATTCACCATCCAGCCTAATTTCTTCAGGTACACAGAGACTGATGAAACTTTAAGAAAGCTGCAGAGACATAAGTTACCATAATAGAAATGGTGGGAGAATATGCTAGAAATTTTATAAACTTATCTTTGGTATCTTTGGAATCTTTGGTAAGATGAAAGTTTTGGACCATTTACCATGAGGTGGTAAACAGAGATGAATGAAAGTCAGGCGGATAAAAGTGTATCATATCAGAATTGAAGACATCAGATAAAGGCAGAACATGCCAGCGCAGTCTATCAGTGGGAGAAAGGTGTAAACTGACTCACAGAACCTACCTCCAGCACATCTGACATAGACGGAGCAGCCAGCACAACATCATTTATTTCTTCCCTGTTTTCGAGACTACGTGTCTCTAGCTTTTGTAAAAAACCATGAGTCATGACTATATATTATCTCCGTGAGATATTTTGTAAGATATTTGTATAAATACCCCCCCATTCGAAGTATTTGGGGTTGGTGATGAATTCTTCGACTTTGCTGTAATACTGAAATTTTGGAATACAAAGCTATTGGAATCAACTATTGTCGGTCTCCTTGGATGTAGAATTGAAGTAGAGGACTTGTCACAAAATTCATGAATCAACTAGCAGACCAATAAGTCCCCTATATCTTATGTTTTGTAATTTTTCTAGTTTCTTATATCACCTGCGTTTCACTATCTCAATGATAATGATAAATATGAATTCAGAATATGCTTGACTGCACTCTGTGTTTCATTCATTATCATTCTCTGTGTTTTCTTCAGAATTAGAATAAACAGTGTAAATCTTAATTGCTCCTATTTCCTAATTCTCTCATGTAGATTAGTTGTTGAGGAATTCTTAATTGCTTCTTAGTTGTAATCATCCACTTTCTCTCTTTGAAAATGTTGAAGGATTCTTAACTGCCCTTCATCCGATTTGAAGCCCATTCCATCTATTCTAAATCTTGATTTGTTCCCTGTTTGACTACCTTGCTCTATGAAGCCATCCTCTGTTAAGAAACCAGATCCAGAAAGCCATCCTCGTTGACTCCATTAGCCCAATGGACTGAACTATTCAAACTTACACCTCTGTTCTGCTGAATCTTACCATCCAAAAATCAAACAAAACCCCTGAACTTCATAACTAGCCTAATACCTTTCAAAACAAAGTTAAATCATAAAGAGAGAGCCATCTCTGGATGCAGATGGGCTAGAATCTGTATCTAAAAGATTGGTTTGTGGTTACCTCAGCCGTATTCCCTTTCTTACAACTTTTGGGAACAACCTGAATGATAGCACGACCCACCCACCCCCACATTCTCATTGTGATGGGTGCGGTATCCATTCACATGAATACATGCAAGGGTGGTGGGAAAGGTGGCAGGCATGGCAAGGAAAAGGCAGGAAGCATAGCAGGTAAGGTAAGACAGGGGAGTGGCAATTGTATTGTTGTTTGTGGAGTTAAGGTAAGATAGGGGAGTGGTAATTGTATTGTTGTTTGTGGAGTTTGGAGCTGGATAACTGGAGCAAGGAGGCGTAGGCACCGTCAACGACATCTACAAAGTGAGCATGGGTATGTATCTTGGTCCTACAACCCTCTTGCAATGGAAATATGGTTTGTTTCTTGCTGGAGGGATCGGGAGAAACCTGGGGGGGAATTGTGGGACTTGGGGGACTTGCTGGGGAAAGTGACACAGACATTGTATGGCTGTTGTCCGGTTCTGCATCTTGGTTTTAAGGCATCCGAGTATTGATGTAGCCAGTGGCCGGGAAGCCCCTCCTAAGAGTTACATTGTTACCTCGCATGATAACTGGGGCGGAACAGGAGAGGTTGTGTACTGGGGATGGGTAGACTATAAGGAAAGCAAAGGAGCGACGTAGTTTCACTAGGCAGAGGGGAATGGAAAGTCTCACCTGAGAATGGGGACTCTTGCTTGGCCGAGAGAAGGGACTATCAACCATTCTAAGTATGAGCAACAATGGGAAGGGAGAAGTGAGAAGCATGCCAAGGTAAGGAGAATGGCCTCGTCTTCCAACCGGGCTATCACCCAACCTGTCTCCTGCTTCGAGAGTAAGTGGGATAGGAAAAGGATTAAGGAGAACACCGGCAATGATATTCAAAGCTAGAGGTTAACACCTCGTTCCTATGAATAGGTCTTGAACAGAGTTGTGATGGCTCATCTTACGAGAGGAAGAGGTCGTGACAGACGTGGGAGGGATCCTGCAAAGGCAAAATATCTGAGCACTTCAAAATTACTTAGAGGATGAAAGTTTGTTGAAAACCTCATTAGTAAATTCGTTGCAGATTACCAAAAGGGAACAGATGTAGGCATCCGTAATCTACTAGAAGAATGGGAGGAGGAAATTAAGCAACACAGTGAAATAGAGGAGGAGATAGAGAACTGCAGGACCTTAATCCCAAACCATGGGAATACCAGAGGAAGAATAAATCAATTTAAGTAGACCCTTTATCTCTATTGGCTTATGAAAAGCCTGCTCGGGAAGGCCATGGAACAAATATCAGTGGTGATGGCTCTGTCCCTCCAAGACATGCCTAATTACAAATAGGATTTGCAGTGAATCCAATTCTAGTTCCATAAGAAGGACATCCATCTAGATAGAATCCAAGGGCACATCACATGCATCATCGAATTAATTTAGATGCTCGGTGAAACTATCAAGGATTCGAAACCAGTCGAATCGGCATCGGAAGAGTAGCACGAATAGTTATTTAATCTGATCTCTTTTTGTTTTATGCGGGTAGCATTTACTTTACATTATGCATGCTTATGATGGATAGACATATAGCATTTTGTCATGAAGCTAAGACATACTTAGCTTGGTTAAAAAGGCTGAAACTTTGTTGTTTTTGGATGGCTTATAACAAGGATAGGTGGCCAACAAACTTTGTTTCCCAATGGGCAAATTGAGGCCACCTATCTCATATATGTGGTGAAAATTCGCCGTTTATAAATAGAAAATGAAGTATCCTGCCAAGCATAACAAAAACATAATTGCAAACAATCTTAAGAGAAATACAAGAACAAAATATAGAATCTTAAGATCTTTATTAATCAAAACACTTGAGCTAGGGTAACACCATACAAATACTCCTTAAGGAAGGAGATCACTCCACAAGTCATCGCTTGTCAATACAAAACCAATACTTGACATGTCTCAATGGAGAGTCTCTAGCTTCTATGCAGGCTTCATACATACAATACCATGGGTAATAACAATGGATATTTCAATACCATATATCCAATACTATGGGCATATCACATTATTTCCTAACTACTTGTGGTCTCTTGCATTATGCAGGTAGAACACTTTATTTACTAACTATGGCCCATTTATTTATTATCTTTACATCATATTATTACTTTGGGTAACTCCATATTATCCCCCTAGGTATACTACATTTCACATTACTTCAATCAACAATTGAGCTTCCCCCCAACAACATTTTGTGTTTATGATTAATAAGTTTAGAGAGAATTTTTTGTAGCTCTCTCATTAGTTTTCAAAAAATAATAATTTATGAAAATCAATGCTACTAGAAATATTCCAACATTGAGATCTAGCGTGAGCATAAGCAAGTATTATAAGATAAAGTGTTTTCATCAGTGTAGATGATTTTCATGAAGCTCATGACTTGATTGTTCAAGATGATTCTTTAGGATTCCAAGGATATCACCACAAGTGATTAAATAATTTTTTGCATTGAGAACTTTGAAATTGACAACAACATAATTTTTAATTGACAATGTTAGGTATTCATATAAAGTGTTAAAATATGTGATAGGTAGTCTTGTGTTACCATTATGCAAGGTGTAACCATTTGTGTTACCACAATTCACAATCATTCATAAAGTTCTTCAAATATCCTTCAAGGCATTTTTTTACCACTTTGTCCATTTCTCATTGGATTGTATTCAATATTTATTGTTAATGGGGTTCCCACTTGGTGAAACAATTCCTTTCAAAAGTTGCTAGTGAATTTTGAGTCAATAATTTAACTGGATTTATCTTTTTTCTAGATCCTCAAATGGAGTGAGCATATCTTGTTAATCACTTGGTGACTGTAAATATGATATTTGTTGTCTCTTTGTGGACCACCACTCCTCTTGGAAAGATGTGCCAAGGAACCTATTGATGAAAACCTCTAACTCATCTCAAGAGAGTAAACACCATCCAACCTTATCCCTAAAAGAAGGAACTTCTAAAATTATTGGGGTCTTGGTTGTAATAGATTCTCTAATCAAGCTTTAGATTTCCTGTTGTACCCTCCTCTTCTTTTCCCTTAAGCCTTACATGACAAAGGGGGTGAGGTGCAAAAAATAAAAGAGTTTGGGGCCATTTTCGGAGAAACAGATGAGCTCAAAGACCATATCAAACCCACTCAATCAGAAAGTGCTCTAGAAAATATTTCCAACAGTATAAGGAAGTCTAAAATTTCACTCCTGGATCAAAATATAAGGGTAGTCAAAGTTGGACCCATAAAGGTCAAAATCTTAGAGACCCTATGACCCTAGAATCTCATAACTTGTTATAAATTCAATTTCAAAAGGCTTTCAGGGACCAGGGATCCATCAATTGTCGGAGTCGGGGTCATCTATTGACGTGACTCTGTAACAAAAATTGGAGGCTTAGACCCCACGACCATGGAACCCCGTAACCTTTTGTTAACTCAATTTTCGAAGGCGTTAGGATTGAACCATGTATAGAAGGAATTGCTCACATAAAAAAGCACCAGGGACCCTTCTCTCTCTCCTCTGACCGGGCAGGTGGAAAAATATCATTCGGAAAAGGTGACACTAGCAACCACCCATTGGGATGGGAACATATGACAAATATTTTTGAAGTTTTGAGGTACCCAAAGGACCCTTATATGGATTGCACATGGATTAATCACACGTTGACATGTGGCTTGGTTGACGTCATTCTAGTAGTACACCCCAGAGGTTCAGAACCCTATAAGAATTTCAAATTATGTTTCAAAAGGCGTCAAGCTTTCAGGGACCAAGGGACCAAAGCACCGGCATCTGGGTTCTAGCTTAGCAGTAAGCGGTGCCATTTTTTGGCATGGAGAAATCACCAAGTGGTAGTGGGTCTTCCCCATTTCTCAAATGAAAAGGACTAAAGGGCAGCCACCTACAGAGCAGATCATCATCCTTCTTGAAGCCACCTCACCCAGGAGAAGCTCCAGTTGGTAAACAAGCACAGTCGTTAAGCTGAGGCTTGCCCCTGGAAAGTTAGAGTCAACAAAATGTATAGTGCAAACCAATGGTTGTGATTAATTTTGGTGGATCGAGCCTTGCCTCCAACTCCACCCAAGAACCTTGCTAGAAGAGATAAAATGGGCCCGACACCTATCAAGGTAGTGCAATGACCATGTGAACAACAGGGACCATTATCAGGGGAGCGTTCAGCGAGTGTGAGACTGTTTGATACATCACTCTCCTCCCTTGTGCTCCACCCAATAGAGTTCCTCCACATGCCTCCTTCCCCCATGCCATATCCTCCCTTTCCCACCTAAAATCCCCACAAAACGATAGTTACATCCCACGCACCGATTGTTGCGATCTAAATTTGTCTATTTAAAACCATTCTATCTCAAGCCATTCCATCTGTTTGCAACTAACTCCAATCAAATTCCAACTAGAGTGAAGACTTTCATGCACTCACAATGTTCTATTCCCTCCACTAACCAAGAAATCCTCTACCACCCTCATCAGGAAGAAATGAAGAAAACCAAGGGGGAGTTGAAAGCCCCTGTGTAGAAACCCACTGGCCCATTTAGAGAAACCATTGATGAAAAGTTACTAGGGGCGAGACTATTTTCAGACATTGTATGCACCAGGGATTCAGGGCATTCCTTGTGGGAGGAATTTTACAAGTATTTTGAAGATGAAGGTCCCCAAGTCACTATGAGAATAGTCTTCGTCAATGATGAAACCCCCACCTTAGAGGAAACCCCATAGGACACGAACAATTATTTCATGCACAGAATTAGAGTGAGGCCTCACATTCTAGCTTACATAGACATGGTTATATGAGGTATTGAAATGATGGATATCACAAAGAGGAAGTTCCACACCATCAAGGGCATGACAATTGATTTGTTTTCAAAAAAAGCCTTTGAGGAGATGTACCACTTGCCAAACCCTCAATGCGTCTATGAAAAAAATTATGTGGACGACTTATGTAAAAAGAATGAGGATCCAATTGACTCCATTAAAGACTAGAGGAGTGAACTGAACAAGCACAAAAAGGAGCAAGATGGTAGTATTCCATATGTTCACTAGCTTCTCCTTTTAGTTAAGTAGTTTCCATGCTCTATAGGCTACATGCATTTCCAAATGTGTCTAAATTCCCCAATGATTGGGTCCCTCTAATTGATGGATCTTCTGAGGGCTACATCTTCAATTGGGCCACTATTTTATCAAATAATCTAGCCAAACACATTTTAGATTTCCACTCTTCCTGTATTGTCTGGGAGAACAAAATCCCTTCATTTTATATGTCAACCTATGTCATGGAATCCCTCTATTATTCCCTTGAATTTCCAGCCATGGGATGGAAGTGGACCATCTCTGATCCAACACAAATTTACATTTATCATGGTATACTCTGTGAGACCAATTATTTTTGTCATTTCTATCAAATATATCACTCGATCATGGTCCCAATCTATGAAATCATATTTGAAACTAAGCCCCCGAGAATGTCCCGAGAAGATATGGAAGACCCTAGGAGGATTTCAAATTGGTTTGGTGAAGAATCATTCACCTACATTAGAGTCTTGGGTAGTCATGCACCCCCACATGTCTTGCCACTATACATCCCATACAAGTTGTTGTGTAGGGAGGTGGCATAACAAAGAGTTAGTAACGAGATTACCAAATCCTTAGAAGATTCCAAGAAGAAGGCATGGCCTCAATTACCCCTAACTTTTGGAATCTTCTCTTTGGCCAACTATGGGCATGCTGAAAAGGAACTAAAACCTATTGAGATATTAAAGTTGGAAACTATTCCTATTGGGCTTTATGACCCATATGGAGTGGCCAAGCAAGTAGCCCTA
Organism: Pinus taeda; assembly: GCA_000404065.3. Taxonomy (NCBI): domain Eukaryota; kingdom Viridiplantae; phylum Streptophyta; class Pinopsida; order Pinales; family Pinaceae; genus Pinus; species Pinus taeda. The sequence continues at coordinate 58,443 of APFE031393935.1, read as the reverse complement.
AACTCTGGTATCAAAAGGTTCCTCCATGAAGAAAACAAGTTTGACAAGTTGTTTGCTGAAGTAGGTTCCTATGATTTAGTTTTGAAAAGGGCGAATGAGGATTTTCCATTCCAGGAGCGAGAACAGTTCCTTGAATTTAGAGATGCAAGACTGCCCCCTTGCCATTATATTTTTTGCAACTTCCTCTACAATGGAAAATATATTTAAAGGATACCTTAGTATCTACTCAGCAATGGAGTTCCTCCCAACCATTGGTCTCTCCCCAAGAAAAACAAATAACAACAATTGGTTCTTTAGATCTTGAAGGACAATTGCATACAGTGGACCCAAACTTGGAGCAAGTCTGGGAATAGTTTGATCAGACCCTCAAGAAATCTAAGAAAGGGGAAAGAGGGAAAGAGGTCTTAGAGGGAGAAAATATTTTCCAGTAGTAGACTCCATTCAATATTCCACCTTCTCAGAAGCACATCAGGCTAGAGAAATCCAGAACTGAGAAGACACCAATGGTTACCTAACCTGAACTAGAGATTATCCCAGTTAATCCTACTTTAGAGATCTTCCTTGAGATTAAAGAGCTTCCCCCAATGGATATTTTTTACAGCCCTGTGCATAAGGTAGTGGTAAAGAGAGGAAGGAAGAAGAGAAATATAGTCGTGTCCCAGTCTTTAGTTTTAAGGAAAACCTCCCAAGATTCCCTCCTTGAAGTCCTATTAAAAGGTACTTCAGTTTCCCCTACTAAGGAACTTGGAAAATTAACTCAGTCCACAGTTTCGTATGCTTTTTCCACCATGGAAGTTCAAGAATTGCTGAGAGAGAAGCATGAGAATATTTCCTCCTTGGAATGGGAACCCATCAATAAGAAGGAGCAATTGGGAGCACAGTGGAAATATCAGCTAGATCAAAAGGAGATTCCACTGGTAGTTCTACAAAATAGTTCAATTCCCTTCAAATTCATCATGCAGAGGAGATTAAGGCTAAGGATAAATAACTCCGAGAATCCCATCAGAAGATAAAGCAATTACAGGGGGGAGACCTTCAGTTGAAGGATTTCAAGTAGGAGTCCAATGACTTGAATGTACGACTACAAAGGCAACAAAGATTGTTTTGTGAGAAGTTGAACTTGATTTAGGAACAATGCAGGTTGGGAAATGATCTGAATGATGAATTATAGGAAATTATTTCATGTTTTGATGAATATAAGAAGGACCTTATTGAAATGTTAGAATGGCAAGACAGTGCCAAGGGGAGTATATCCCACTTTCCTAAAATTGATGCAATGCATAAATAAGTTATCCTTAAGGGATGGATGACCCAGATACAATCAGTTAAAATAACATCCTTGATGTACATGAGATGTAAAATGCCTTGTTGGAACCCATTAATGATTCCTTACTTGAATCGAATCAAATCTCCAACTGTCTCAAATATTCCCTGCCAGATGTGGAGAGCCTACCTAGGAATTAGCTTCAATAGTGGGTTGAGTTCACATAGAAAGCTAACTAGCTGAGAAAAATTGATCTCAAAGCTAATTGGCACTTTTTGGTCAAACCCCACACCAATTGGTTGGTTTTGAAATCACTCACCAATATCTCCACTCAGATGTTTCCACCATTGCGAGAGGCTATCTTTAGCAGTGAAAAAGAAATCAAGCCTTGTCCTCCTCCTAAGTTGGTGATACTCCTTAACCTTCAAAAATCATGGAAAAGATTAATAGTGGAGCATGGGTCCATCTCAAAGGATCAAGCAAGCTAATATTACAGACCTTTTTTGATTTTAAATCATAACATATCTCTGCCATTTTGACAATTTTTGTAAACATTTTATTTTCAGGAAAGAATCAAGTTGTTATGTAATAATTAGAACAGCTAGGCCTTTGGCACACTCACATAGCTTATTATTTTAGATAGTTGTCGCACTACAAAATATTTTGTAACTATTTTTTGTGAGGACCCTTCCTATAAAAGGGAAGAGGAACTCATTTGTAGGCATTTGATTTTCTATTTTAGAGGCTGCAATTTTCTGCAAGTTTTGCGGGTTCTGAGGATTAATGATATGTATGTTGTTCTGAAATAGTAATGAAGAAGATTTTGGTGATTCCAAGCATTGATATGTGGAGTATGTGCTCCTATAATTGTCTATGATTTTCATATGCGTTTCTTTCCTCTTAGGAATCATGTTGAAAATCAATCTTGTGTGTCATATCTATCTATGTCATGCTATGGAAAATGGTACCTGTAGATGTAATATTGAAAGCCTTAAAATGCACTCCATGGTTTCTAATTGCATTTCCTTTGTCTACACATTATTCAGCTGAAGCTTAGTGCACAATATTCTATCTCTAGCCCTCTGCACCAGATTTCTTTCTTCATCTCTTCTGTCACCTATACTACAACAGCTAAAGAATCTTCACTATCTATGTGTAGGCCACCATGGATGAACTTTAATTCTTTGGAAAGAAATGTTGTCAATGTATCTAATGTGGTTGGTATCTAAGTATGATTACTGAACCAGATTTAAATAATTTTATATTTCAACTCTTGAGTAATAATGATTCATCTACAAGAGACTCTAAGATGTCCTAGACACTAACCTTCTCCTCAACCTGGGGGTTGTCTCTAGGAGCATCAAAATCTTTTGTCACCATTGTCAGGGAACAAAATAGAATATATTTGTAATGCCACCTCTCATATCTACCCACTTTCACCATCCTATTGGGGTAAACATGAGAAGATGAGTTACTATGACATGACTCAACCTCCTATGGAGTTGACAAAACAAGACTTTACTGACTTCTCTTAGGTGCTATAAGACCCCCAGGAGCTAAACCATCCCTCTAGGTTCACAAACCTTGAGTTAACTTGCTATTTCACTGATCTACACCCCCATATTCTGGAATAACGATGCCTAAATTCAATTTTAATCCTCCAATAGCATGCATAAGCCTGCAAGGGGCAATTGTAATCTTTCTTTACCCAATTCTGTTCTAGCAGCTACAAGATCTAAGACATGTTTTCAAGGCTAGTCACCATACCACTTCCTAGAACTTGATGAGACTTTCCATAATGATGTATGACACATAGAAAAATATTTTAACACAAAACTTGATCAGGGACTCACCCTAGCCTATCCTAGCCACGATAGTCATTTTGTCAAACACAATATGAACATGCAAACTATAGGTCATAAATGCATATTTGAACATAGAGATCTGAAACTTATCAAATTTTTACCAAGGAGGACTAATGCCCTCTCACAATAGTTGCAATAACATCTATTAGTTCATGCATTCAATAAACCTTCATTTATCAATCAAACCTGATAAGAGCCATAACTTGGATTTGTCATAAAATAATTCTTATAACCAGCATATAACCAGATAAATACAAATAATAGAACTACCATTAAATCCACATAATAACAAGTAAATTTACTCATGAAATATAAGAGGAACTTAGCTGTTATTGCCATATGCAAAGGCCAACCAAGTTAGGGACTTCCACGTACCACCTGACCATAGATTGCGTTGAACCAGATATTTCTTTCAGCCAATCACCCCCTGTGCCATATTCCAAGCATGAATATGGGATCTCATGGGATAAACCAATCCATAAACAAACAAGGGAATCTAGAGGTTAAACCACCTCCACCCTCACATTACTGTGATCTCACCTAAATTGGTCTCGAGATCAAAAAACCAAACAATATTGGATGCCTCAGAATTCCTTCACCATCCCTTGAGTAACTTTCGTGTCTCCACCCACCTGCTGAGGGCTTCCAGGAGAAAACCATCTCCACCTCCAACCCTTGGGATTTTCTTGAGACCACCTCACCCTGATCGAAAACCTTATAGTAATCCAAATCTCAACCAAGAATGAATCCCTTGACACCATCATTGTCTAGAAATGGAAAGGAAAGGCTGAAACTACTGTTGAAACCCAACAAAACCCATGAAATTGGAAAAAAATAACCAAATACACACATGCATATACCATGCATGCCAAAAATAGCTAGGAAATCATACATGCAACCTGTTACTTGCAAGTATTCCTATTGAAGCTGCTTGATCCAACCTTTCATTGCTTGATCCTTTCTTTCATTTGCTTTCACGGTCCTTCCTTTTCCTCTTGGTGCTCTTCTCCTCTATCATACTAATTTGAAAACTGAACTGACAAAAGGTTGTGAAATGATCCTTAGAAGCCTTTTTATCATTAAGGCTTCTATTTTCTTCAATTTCCTCTATTTGTTTTCAATTTGCTTCTCATGGAAATATGTGACCTTTCACCTTTCCTTTTCTCCTAATTTCCTTTATTTTCATAAATAAAATGCCAATAATTCATTTTTTCCTTTTCAAAGCCTTTTCCAATGCCTTTGCCAATATCCCTTAGCCATAATAAACAACAAGTGATGCTCACTAAGATGCTTTTCCCAATATTCAACTTGGAATACTTGTCCCATGACCTGGAGCTGTTATAGACCCCTCCCCCTCAGGGGAACACTATCCTTGGTGTTCTATGACACCTACAACCAGCAAGACCACTAAAAACCAAAACATACTGCCCATGGAACTTTATAACTCATCTCGATGCAATATTTACAATATAAACCTACTGAAAAAATGACAATCATACCATTTACTAGAGCTTTATAACACATCTCAGTACGATATTTACAATAACGAAAATATATACTTATGAACATTTTCTTCAACCAGAAAATAACCATACTATTTGTGGAGCATTATAAATCTAGCTCAATACAATATTTACAATAATATACATATATATACATATGCACATTTTATCTAACCAACAAATAAAATGATATGATGCCTGCATCTGCAACAAGAGAATCTAGAGGCTCACACCTCCACCCTCAAGAGTAGTACCAGGATTCACCTCCTTCCCAGGAAGTCCAGAATCCACTGTCAAATTCAAACCTGCATCCAATCTCTAGCGCTAGAATCCTTGCACTACCTATTCCCTCAGTGAACAATTACTAGCTTAGTGTTCTAGGGCACACTCCCAATATGCATATGATTCCATCTGGAAATGCTATTGGCCAAAACAAATCCATCCCCTGGCCTTCCCTTCTGTGCTACACAGTCCCTTGGGAAATTCGATGACCCCCTTCACTGCAGTCACTCACCTTCCAAGTTCCCTCACATCCCCTATACCGAGTGATCCATCCCTTGGCAAGGTCTCCTCGCATTAGAAGGTCCAAAAACCAAGGCATATCCCTGCCTTGAAACCATCATACCGGTCATAACATGCTCATGGAAATCAATGGGAACTATTAGGTACCAGTGTCCCATAATGGCCCTGCTCCTAAATTCTTTGCCAACATACTGTTTCCTATTCCAATTCCTTTTTCTGTTGTTGCTAACCCTTGTAGTCAGTTTCAACCACCCAAACTAGGAATTACCTTTGTTTCCTGTACCAAGCGCATAATATCCATTATACTAAAAATAATTGAAACTAATTCAAATCATACCTCATTGGTGGCCCATCAATAAGGTACACTTGCAATTCCATTTACTTTTTGTCACAACAAGTCAAACCAGATCTTTGACCAAATCATCATGTATAAACATATCACATCCGGTTAGCTCGAAATGCAACCATCATAAATCAGAGTCATAGATCACATGCATAATAAGAATAAAATAAATTATGGATACTTATCCTTTAATTAGTCCTTTTCTTCTACCTTTCTCCTTTATCATTTCTATACACACACTGAATCAATTTCCAAACCTGGCAAGCACCGAGTGCCTTCTCTTTAAGCAATAAGGGAATCCAAAAATTGAACCACTTCCTCCCTCGATATCATAAACAAGGGTATCTTGAGACTAAACCGCCTCAACCCTCAATAGCAACAGGAGTATCCCAAGGCTAAACCGCCTCAACCCTCAATAGCAATAAGGCTATCTCGACAGTAAACCATTACAACTCTCAATATCAATAACAAGGGTATCTTGAGACCAAAGTGCCTCAACCCTCAATATCAACAATAAAGGCTAGAAATTCTTGTACCTCCCTATCTTATCACAATGTATAACACATGTACATACACAATGTACAACACAACACATACACCTATAACCATTGCACAATGCCACACATACACCTACACCCTGCCTACAACACGACACATACACCTACACCCGGTGTACAACACAATACATATGCATACACATAGTACAAAACCACAAATACACATACCATGATACGATAACTATGAAATACCTGTAGCACCATACCAAATATACACAACACAACATGTATAACATGTACACAATACCACATGTACATAGTGCCACCTGCACAACATGTACACAACACCACTTGCCCAAGGTGTACACATCATCCAATGTATGCAATACTATCTGCACAACATGTACACGACAACACATGCACATAGTGCCACATTTACAACATGTACACAACACCAAATGCACACAACACCACATGTACAACATGCACACAACACCATATATACATAGCACCACTTGTGTAAGATGCACACAACATTATATGTACACAGGACCATATATACCATATGTACACATTACTACATATGCAATACGCTCACCATACCACATCTTTGCAACACCACAGGTACGACATGTATAACATATACACAACAATAGCACTGAACAGTTGGAGGCTACATTGTCTCTACCAAGAAACATAGCTTCTAATGTCTTTCCACTATCCATGCTTGTCCAACATGTCACAAATCACACTACTTTCATTCAGTTGATGTCTCCCTCAATATTACGTACCATATCATAAACATAGACATAGTATAATCACATAATAGCAATTCATATTCACATGATACTAACCTTGTAGATCTGTTAGGCTACTCTTCGGCTTGATTCCTCATAAACCATGTTATGAAACCAGCTCACAAAAAGATAGAAAAGATAGATCAATGACTTAGAATTCAGCCTCTTCGAGGGGGAAACCTCCTTTACATTACATAAATGAACAATTCTTTGATGCTACAAATGAAAAGACCTCCTTTCTATATATAGGAGTCTAAGGGCTTATAACATAATTAGAGCCGACATAACAATAATAATGTAAGGGCACAATAATAACAATAGTGGGCTTATATGGGGTACAATAGTAACAATATGGGCACTATGTGGGTACATCAATATAATAAGTGGGTTGTACTAATAACAATAAGGGTTACACTAGTAGTATAGGGGCCTAACAAACCAGGAACCTCTTCATGCCATTCACCAACATAAGAAATCATTCCTCCACAAGAACAATCTCTGATGATCCTGTTAGACAACTTCATACATACATATAAACATCAACATAAAACAAACATGATCCCTAATGACCCGGTCAGACAATGACATACATACATACATGTTATACATATATAGACATCAGCATAATCATGATCACAACATAATTATCAGTTACCATAAGGTCAAGGTAAAGATAACTCCCTTTGTCCATGCACACCATGCATAACATTGAGAAAAACAATCCCCAACATAGCCAAGGCATATGATGCTTCCGATACATTTAATTCACCTTTCTTGTTTCCTTTATCATGACTATCCTACCATCGTCCATATATCCTAATGGACCCAATCCAATCCAAATAGTTGTCATATTCTTACCTTCAACTTCCCTTTACTCATGCATCGAGTTTCATCCAAGTGTTACATTACATGTTGGGTTTCATTCAGCTCCCTCTGAGCTCCATTAAATTTCCTCTTTCCCAAACCAATTCCCAAGGATCTCAAGCACAAAAGGTAGAATAAAAAGTAAATAAGAAGACAAATCATTGAAACCAATAACAATACGACACCACAAACAAAATGGCATGGCCATGCAGTAGAAATAAACAAAACTACAAATTAGGAGCAAACAAATCACAAAAGACCGAAAGCACAAAACTCCCAACAAACACCCTGAATCAATCCCCATGGGTTCCTAATTCTTCCAAGGGAAATCTCAACCTAAGACTTCTTTAAGATTTCATTGGAGCCTCTTCTACCATGCAATCCCATGCATCATACTTCCATAAACACATAATTGTAAGTGCATAAATAAACATAACAATATACCAGTTACCTTACCTTGTTGTGTGAAGAACGTTGACTCGTAACTGAACATGTACATATATCATCTCTCAAGTGGCTTCAATTCCTTGATGAATCCAACCATAATTGGAAACCAACTATTATACATGCCAAATACATGTTTAGGAATGTTACACGTATCCTCATAATGTCAAACAAAATCAAGGTTAAGACGACTTCTTGTATTCATGCAATGCACTCATTCATTTGGAATTACGGTTTCCAACATATCCAAGGGAATTCTCACCCAATTCCTTTCTTGTACTTTTTACCTTGCTACAATTGAGTCTTACTATGCATTATCACATCACCCAGTTGATATTTATATAAAAAAATTAACTATTATCTTGTCATGCTAATACCAAACGTGTTGCCCTACAACTGCTCATACATGTCAGTCACATGCTCCAAATATCAAGACATCTATATATTAATTTGAAATCAACCTTTACCAATACTAACATCCATGTCATAATCTAGAATCAACTCATATTCATAGTCGTAATACTAAAACCATCACCTACTCGCACTCAAGTACATATCAACTATCTCAACACATATTGAGTTAGTACAACCATCTTAAAACAATATCATTCAGTCATGCAATCTTATAGACACATGTTCATATCATGCACTTAATAAAAAAAAATCAAGCAAATTATAAACATAACATGTTAGCTAAACCAAATAGGTGACATAATCAAACTCATACCTCAATGTATCTTAGGGGAGGCTACCACATCTGCACAAGTTATTTTAGATTAGTATGACACAATATCACAAGTATATCAACTCATACCTAAATATCATAACCATAACCATCTTCAAAGAGAAATCCATATAGCATGATACATATAACATCAAGATCTTAGGTGCAATGACCATAATCATCATGCATATGACCACAATGCATATAAAAACAAGTTACTATCATTCATGACTATCCGATGTGCGTGCATATGATCACATTGATTAACTAACACCTATCATGTATATATAACCATAATAACAATAGATGATATGAATGCATATAGCCATTAGGAATATAACAACCATTAACCAACATACCTGCATACCCAACATACAAACATGTATGCCGATTTTCTCTTACACCGAGGTCCAGTGTTGTAACCTCGCTCTGATGATCTGCATCTCCTTCTCTATCTCAGCCAACACATCAACATCATAACATACCAACACCATCATAATGAAATAAACTTCATACAATGAACTCATGCCCAACAACCTTAACTATGATAATGCATGCATAACAACATGCATCTATCCCATCCAATCCAAGTATTGAATCGTGCTCTGGTACCACTCTATAATTCCACCTCTCATATCTACCCATTTTCACCAGTCTGTCGAGGTAAACATGAGATAAGGAGCTACTATGACATGAATCAACCTCCTAGATCACCTTAAGGAAATGAAGTCAACAAACCAAGACTTTATTGACTTCCCTCAGGTGCTATAGGACCCTCAAGAGCTAAACCAACCCTCTAGGTGCCCAAACCTTGAGCTAGCTTACTCTTTCACTAATCTACACCCCCAGCCATTGGCATAACACTGCCTGAATTTGACTATAATCGTCCAGTCACATGCATAATATTGCAAGGGAGCGACTACAATATTTTTTCAAGGCTAGTCACTAGACCACTTCCCAGAACTTGATGAGACTTTCCAAAATTATGTATGACACACCTACAAAGATTTTAACACAAAACTTGGTTAGGGACTTGCCCTAGCCCATCCTCGCCATGATAGTCATTCTATCAAACACATGATGAACATGCAACCTATAGGTCATGAATGCATATCTAAACATAGAGATTTGAAAATTATTTGAGGTTTACCAAGGAGGACTAATGCCCTCTCACAATAGTTGCAATAACATCTATTAGGTCATGCATTCAATAACCCTCCCTTTATCAATCAAACATGATAAGATCCATAATTTGGCTCTGTCATAAAACCATGCTTATAACCAACATTAACCAAATAAATAACAATAATAGAACAATCATTAAAGCCAGATAATAAAAAGTATATTTACGCATGAAATACAAGAGGAACTTAGATCTTATTTACATATGCAAAGTCCAACCAATCCAGGGACTTCCACATACCACCCAACCATAGATTGGGTTGAACCAAATCCTTCTTTCGGCCAATCACCCCCGTGCCATATTCCAAGCATGAATGTGGGATCTCATGGGATATACCAATCCATAAAAAAACAAGGGAATCCAGAGGTTAAACCACCTTCACCCTCACACTACCGCGATCTCACCTAAATTGATCTTGAGATCAAAAAACTAAACCGAGCTTGGATGCCTTAGAACTCCTTCACCATCCCTTGAGGAATTTTCCTATCTCCACCCACTAGTTGAGGGATTTCTAGAGAAAACCATCTCCACCCCCTACCTTTGGGATTTTCCTGAGACCACCTCACCCAGATCCAAAACATTTTGATAATCCAAAGCTCAACCAAGAATGAATCCCATCACACCACAACTATCTGGATATGGTAAGGTAAGGATAAAACCACTATCGAAACACAACAAAACCCATGCCATTGACAACAAATAACCAAATACACACATGCATATACCATGCATGCAAAAGCCAACTAGGAAATCATACATGCAACTTGTTACTTGCAAGTATTCCCACTGAATCCACTTGATCCAACTTTTCCTTCTTGATCCTTTCCTTCCTTTTCTTTCCTTGTCCTTCCTTTTATTGCTTGCTTTCCTTATGCTCTTAGTGCTCATCTCCTCTCATAAACTAATTTCAAAAATAAACTCACAAAAGGTATGAATTGATCCTCATAAGCTTTTTTATCTATATGTTTTAACCCTGTGCAAAAATTACTTGCAAACGAATTCTTAAAGCAAAAAATATACAATGGAGAGAACATAAAATAAATATACACATAGATTTTCCCTTGGATCCCAAAATCAGGACTACCAGATTGATTTTTCATTATATTCCTTTCAATGTTACAATACATATATATACATGTCAAAGCATTCATAAACCCCAACCCATTAACCCTATATTAGAACATAATCGTAGTTCCCTTGACTGGATCTACAAAATACCATGGGAAGAAAACAATCATGCCAAAAAGCATGTGAAAAACCTATGCACAAAAACCATGGGTAGGTCCTCCCAGCATCTTTGGGTCAGCCCCCCATCCTTGGGTTAAAAAAAAATCCCAGGGCACTGCACCTGATGCAACATACAACACGTGGGACTAGTCGTGGAATGAATATAACACATACCCAACATTATCATTGATTCCTCTATTTTCTTCAATTTCCTCTATTTTTCCTTCAATTTCCTTCTCATGCAAGTATGTGACCTTTCACTTTCCTTTTCTCCTATTTTCCTTTATTTTCGTAAATAAAATGCCAATATTTCCTTTTTTCCTTTTTAAAGCCTTTTCCAATTTCCCTTAGCGATAATAACGAAAAAGTGATGCCCACTAGGATGCTTTGTGCAACATTCAATTTGTAATACATGTCCCATGACCTTGGTGTGATTTTTCCTTTATTAACTTTATTATATGAAATTTTAACCCAAGGTTGTTACAACATTTCCATGGGTATGATTTTTGAACATTTCTTTTGTATTGTGAGTAAAGAAAGTGTGGGTTGAGATTTCTCACCTAGCAAGGTCCTCAGATTATAACCCTAGATTTTAGGAGGCCTCATACCCATTTAGATACCTCGTAGAAGAAAATTCTTTTGTCTTCGACCCATAAAGAATTGTCTCAAGGAGAATTTGGAGAGAAAGAATCCCAAGAAATCTAGAGCCTATTGTTTTTTCCCCAGAGGCCTCATCTTATAGCTCTCATAAATCTAACATAAAATATCTTGAAACCTCATCTAGAGTTTTGGAGTTTTTGGAAGAACGTTTTCCCCCACCTAGTTTTTAATTTTCGAAACCTGATTCAGAATAAACCTCTATTAGTTCTAATCCTTTTGCATATCATACCTTCCCATAATTTGAATAAGTCAAAGATATTATCCTTACTAGTTGATCTCAAACCCCCGCTGCTATTTTGCACCAAATGTTTTCCAATGTGGTTCACCCAACCTCTCAACCAGGCCCTGCAACAAATCTTTTTCAACCTCCTTTGAAAAATATGGTTGTCCCAGGCACATTTCTCAATATATATGCTACTCTCAATCTACAAAAACCTTCTAATGCAATGCCCCAAGTCTATCTTAAGCTCCTTCCTAGATTCATTGGGGAAAATGATGTCACAACCAAAAAACACATTGAGATCTTCTATGCATTTGTAGAAAACTTGAATGTAAAGCACTTGCATGTAGTCTTAAGTCTATTTGTCCAATATTTATATGGGGAGGCTAGAAAATGGTTTAAGACCTTACCAAATAGCTCAATTAACACTTGGGAGGAATCGGAAAACACTTTTATGCAGAAATGGGAAGAAAAGAAAGACCATGGGTATTTCTTGACCAAATTTAATGCAATAAAGAAAATACACAATGAAGATGTCACAGAGTTCATAAAAATATTTAATAAGTTTTCTAATAGCTTGGATTTTGAGATTAAACCTACATACACAGCAGCTAAGGTGGTGTTTGTTGGAGCCCTTGAGTCAAATGTCGGGTTTACCCTTAGAGAGAGGAAATCCCGCACACTAGACCAGATCCAGACTGATGCTCTAGAAGTCAACAAACTTTGCATTTGCAGGGAAGTGGAAAGGAAAGGGAGAAAATGGTAATAGGAGAATGGGAAAATAAGAAGTCAAATCCTTTGACCAAGCAAGGGATGCACAAGAGAAGAAGTTAGATGAGATGAATAAGTTGATTAGAAACCTTTCAAATAAAATCATCAAGCTAGATTTGGAAAAAAAAAAGCTCCTCAACAAATCCATCAAGGCCCTAACAGAACCTTGAATCCCCAATATAGAAGACCTCCTTTACAACTATTGAAAAGAGAAAGAAGGGACCAATAAGACAAAATACAACCTCCCCTATATTTAGAAGATGATCACAAAGAAAGTATTGAATATGGTATTGAGGTTCAGGAGAACCAATACTCTACTCTCACAAAAGAAGAAAATGAACTAGAAGAATAAGGAGGAGAGGAGGATGGTCATAACATCCCTTTGGATGAAGAAGAGATAGATGCATATTATAATCAGTCTGCTTTTTGTCATGCAAGAACAATTGCATAGGAGATACGGTTTGAGGGGATACGTTGGACAATTTCTTCACTTTTAGCTTGTGTCTGGGATCTGGTGAAGGTGGATAGGAATCCCTTTTTTTCAGTTTATATAAATAGTTCGAGAAGCTCGATATATCCATTCCCTTGGCGGAATTGTTGAAACAACCTAGTTATAAAAAAAAATTCTCTGAGTTCATGGATGTGTATCATATTGCCTCATCACATGATAGTCTAAATTTGAAAGAACAAAGTCCTGTAGTCATATTTTTCCCCATGTGGAGGAGAAATACCCCTCCACGCCTCCATTCTATGTTACCTTAGTGATCCATGATTTATTGTTGCATAATTTCATGCTTGATTCAAGAGCCTCTCATAATAGTATGCCTTTGACCGTTATGGAATAATTAGGCCTAAAAATAACGAAACCATATAAGGACTTGTATTCCTTTGATTCCAAAAGAGTTAAATTCCTTAGGATGATCAAGGATCTGGTAGTCAATTTGGTTCAAATTCTTGTGAAGAGCATAGTAATGGATATTGTGGTTGTAGACATTCCTACAAGATTTGGTATGCTCTCTCTAAATCCTAGGGAATTAAGCTTGGAGGGTCTATCAAACTAGACCTTACATATTCCATTATTCTAGTATTTGGTGGAGAAGGGTGTAGGTTGTACAAAGAATCTATGTTTGTAAAAACCGTCACTAGAGAAGATAATTTGAATAACTCTCTAGTGTATGGCCAAGAAAAAGACCTTTCATTCTTTTTGCTGGAAATGGATGATCAAGGTATGGAGGATACCCAAGTGGAAATTCCCTCATAGTCCAATCAATAACAAATAAAAGTTGGCCGTCTGTGGAAGTTGTACTTTGATGGAGCCTATCCCAAGGAAGGAATTGGAATAGGAGTATTGTCGAAATCCCCTGAAGGTAACCTCATTCCTCTTTCATATAAGTTACAATTTGACACTACAAACAAAATTGTTGAATATGATACATTAGAGTTGGTTCTACAAGTTGCTAGATATTTGAAAATTGAATGTTTGACAACTTTTGGAGATTCTAAGTTGATTCTGAAGCAGATTAAGAATCAATGCCAAACCAAGCATCCTTGAATGAAATCTTATAGAAACGAAGTGCATGATCTAGTTGATAATTTATTTTTAGCATTTAATATTCAATTTCTTCCTATGGAGAAAAATAGAATGGCGTATTCCTTGGAAACATTAGTTAACACTTTCAAATACCCATAAAATCCCCTGCTAAGGTATGAAGTGGAAGTTATGCATAGACCCTTAGTGCATGAAAATGTAAAATATTGGCAAGTGTTTGAGGATGAAGATAATATTAAAAGGTTTATGGAGGTGATTGGAGAATTTTCTAACGTTGTAATAGACCAAGAGGATGAAGACATTCAGGAAATTGAATGATCCAGGCGATCAAATATGATAAAAAAAGAAAGGGCTCAAATTCTCCTGAAACCAGTGCCAAATTGTAGAGCTCGTCATTTTGATTCCAAGGACACTTGAATCGCATCAATCTGAAATCATATTAGGAATTTATCGTATTCTGAAGTTTTTCGAAAAGAGTAAAAAAGTTAACTTACAGGGTTGAATAGGCAGTTTATAGATGCCATGTGGAATTATCTACATTAACGCATTGTTGACATCAACAACATGACCAAGAAGTACATATCCAATCAAGAGTGGACATGTGGCCCAATTGTACGTGGACAATTAGCGTGCTCTTATTGGTTGAGGGTGTTTTGGTATGGGAAATCCTGGAGTGGCACATGGCCTAATCCTAGTGCACCACATGGCACTCCAGATGAGGAAAAAATTGGTTAGGTCGACCGACCAAACCTCCTCAGGTTTCAAAATGTTTACCCCCCACCAACCAACAAACCCCTCTACCATTGTATGACTAGTGTTCCTTGTTATACAAAGGTGGCGGGCTTTTATTTATTATCATATTGTTTGGCAGTTGGGAGGAGGGTTAGGCCCGTGGGAATTCCCAATCAACCCAACACCAGGTTTTATGACAACCCCATGATCGATGGTGATATTTTGGAAGCGCGAGGCGTATGACACCCTGCCTATGCCCCAACCCATGATTATGTGTAACGACGGTGACCACAAGTGAGAGATGTGGTAGGGGCGTAGGAGAAGAGCGTTGCAGTTGAGTGTTCGCCCATGGTTCTGTTGAAAATGTACAACTACCAGTGGATGGTCAGGGGATGTGGGTACATGGAACCCCGCCTACGCTTAACCTTAGACTATATGGAGCCACATGACCGAGAGAATTTATGGGTCGAATCCAAGACATGCGAATTGCCAAATCTATGCCTTTCCAACCCACCAATGAGCTAGATTGTTGCCAAATTTGTAGGGGAATGAATTTTGTAAAGTGTTTTGTAGATTATTTGAAGAAGGAGGCATATCTTGGCAATTTTTTAGCCTTTTGGAGCCTAAGAATAGCCTACACAGGGGTTGTTGGGAATTTTGGATGCAATGACAATGTTATTTTTGTGATTTAAGAATTGTATGTTAATGTGTTTAAACATTTGTGCATATAATATAAAGGGAGACCATTGGAAGCTGGACTCAGAGATGTATCCTAGGAGGGGTGAACTCCATCATCAATTTGTTATGTTTTTATGTTGGTTATTATCCATTTTAACTATTAAAAATATGCAAAATCTAACATAGTTTGTTCTTTTGGAATCACGATCCATTGCCTAAAAGACATAAACTAGTTTGCGAAACTTTACATGAAACCTTCATTTTTAATTTCAGATTAGTTTTGTATCAAATCATGGTTTTTGTGAAGGTTTTGAAAAAAATTGCAAGTGATTTTATTGAATGATTACAAGGTCTAAATTTAAAAGAGGAGAATGAGTACTTGAAGAGCCAAACCCTCAAATTGGTAGAAGGAGGCCACAAACTCCACAAATCATGGAACTTGAAGAAGGACAAGGACCAAAGTTGATGTCTGAGGATGAGAGAGATTTTAGAAAGGATTTATATGATATGACTAAGGTGGTGAAAATGTTGTACACTGAGAGGACAACAAGGTTGCAAGGAGAAAGCTCTAATCAACTAAAAGGTAATGGTGGTGATAGGAGCAAGCCTCCACCTCCACCTCCTCCTTAACCTCCATATACACCTCCAACCTAACCTCCTTCTTCACCTCCTTCACCCCATAGACCTACTCCTCCTCCATCTCCAAAGGACATGCTAAGTCTCCTTTTATTAAGCTTGATGTCAAGTTTTAATTTCTTATGTACAATGGACAAGTAAATTCTGAAAAGTTGGATAATTGGGTTCGTCAAATTGAAGTCTATTGTAGGATTCAAAATATTGATGATGATGTCATAAATATATGGCTTTCTTCTCTTCGCTTGGAAGGTGCGGCTCTCATTTGGTGGGAGGCCAAAACTCAGGAAGATTTGAAGAAAAGTAAAATTATCTCTTCTTGGAATGATTTTATAGCTGCATTAAGAAGACAATTTTATCCATTAGCTTACATGAAAAAAGAAATTATGGATTCGAAAAAATTTAGACAAGCTAAAGGTCAAAGTGTCCAAAGTTACACACAATAATTTAGAAGAAGATGTTTAATCTTGGGTGTTGATTTGAGTTCACAAGATACTCTCCTTAAATATATAGGTGGATTACCTAGGTATTTGAGACATACTATATGTATGTTTAATCCCACTAATCTAGATGAAGTATGTGTTTAGGAAAATCATTTAGAATCAAGAGGCAAGAATATTCCTCAAAAGACTAGCAAGAAACCTTTTAAATCTGGATATAAATGAAAGGATAAGTTTAAAGGCAAAGGAAAAAGAATGTTACTATCAAGAAAGAGGGAGAGAAACTTACATGTAAACATTGTTCAAAAGATGGCCATGATGAAGACCACTATTGGAAATTACATCAAGAATTTAGACCAAAGAAGTTCAATAACAAGGGACAATAAAAGATTGTTGCTACAACTCAAGAAGATCTAGGATTTGATTCAGGTGATGAAACCAAAATCACAACATGGGAATGAAAGGTAGAGCTTATAATGAAATACTAGTTCTTATAGTAAGCCTATTGAATCCCAAAATGATAAAGAAAGATGTGAGCTTTCCCATATTAGGATCATTACAAAACATACAAAGGTTGATACATTATTTGATAGTGGATCCCAAATCAATATTCTCTATGAAGAAATTATCAAGAAACTTAATTTAGAAACTACACCTCATGTAAAACCTTACGCTTTGGGTTGGGTATATGATGATGCCAAATTACAAGTGACAAGAAAATGTAACCTTAAATTCTCCATCACTGCTAATTTTGTAGATGAGGTAGAGCTTGATGTTGTACCCCTTGATATTTGCAGGATTGTTTTAGGGAGTTCATACTTGTATGAATGAAAATCTATATCCTATCGTCATGAGAAAAAATATCATCTTTTTAAAGATGGATTTGAGTATATTGTTAGAGCACATTGTAAGAAGATGAACTTATCTCTTGTTAGTGCTAGTCAAATGGAAAGGCTTGTAAATGCTAATAAGAATTTTGTGTTGTTAACGATTAAAGCTAAAGATATTGTTGAATCTGAAGCTTTCACAGGATGTGATTCTAAACTCAAGCATGAATTGGTTGAGTTTGTTAACACTTATGACAAGATGTTTCAGGAACCTGAGGGGTTACCTCTAAAACCAAGAATCCAACATGGGATTCACTTACAGCAGGATGCACCACTTCCAAATATTGGCATGTATATTAGAGTTTCGGTTTTGGAGAATGCAAAATTAAGGAGAAAATTAAAGAGTTTCTTGACGAAGGGGTCATCAGGCCTACTACATCTCCTTGTGGGTCTTTTATTGTTTTGATTATAAAGAAATATGGTACATGGCGCATGTGTGTGGATTTTCAAGGTTTGAACAAGATCACAGTAAAGAATCACTATCCTCTTCCTCACATTGATGGTTTTCTAAATAATTTAAGGGAAGTTGTTTATTTTACTAAGTTATATTTGAGAAGCGATTATCATTAGATAAGGGTTGTTGAAGATGATATTTGGAAAGCTGCTTTCAAGACAAAACAGGTTTGTTTGAATAGTTAGCTATGCCATTTTGGCTTTGCAATGCACCTACCATATTCATGAAAGTTATGAATGATGTGTCGCGACATTCATTGATAATTTTCTCATAGTCTACTTAGTTAATATTCTTATTTTCAGTAAGACTCATGAAGAACATGTCAAGCATGTGAAACAAGTTTTAGATCTCTTTAAAAAGGAAAAGTTGTATTTGAAGATGTCTAAATCTGAATTTGGGAAAACCTCTCTGGTTAATTTGGGTCATATTGTAGGAGGGGGTGAATTGAAGATTTATCCCTCAAAAGATGATGTTGTTGTGAATTGGCCTGAACCCAAAAATGTAACATAAGTTAGGAGCTTTTTGAGAGCAGCCCAATATTGGAGAAAATGTATCGCTAACTTCTCATTCATTACAACAACATTACATGCTTTTACAAGTCGAAAGTAGGTGTTTCAGTGGGAGGAAAGTAGAAAAAGTCCTTTGATACTTTGAAAGAGAAAATCAGTACAACACCATTTCTAGCTCTTCCAAATCTTAAGCAGACATTTGAAATTCAAACCGATGCAAGCGAATATGCTATGGGAGAAATTTTGATGTAGTATGGTAAGCTAATATGTTATCATTCTAAAACCTTTACCAATGCAGTAATTAACTATCTAGCTTATGATAAATAGTTTTATGCTTTGGTACAAAGCATGAAGAAACGTAAGCATTATTTGATGGGTAAAAAATGATTATTAATACTATCCATCAACCTTTGCAATATTTACAATCAAAAACCAAGCTACAACAAGCTAGACATTTCAGATGGATGGGATTCCTACAATAGTTTCATTTGGTAATCAGGTATAAGAAAGGTATATACAACAAAGTTGCAGATATGTTATCAAGGCCTATTGTTAATGCATATGTTATTTTTAAGCATAACTCAATCATGCATGAAATTTATATTGAACAGTATGCTCAAGATGAATATTTTAAAGAAGTTTATGCAACTTTGAGTCAAGGAAATCATGTTGAAGAGTTGGATTATTATGTTCATAACAAATTTTTATATAATCTTGGAAATTTATGTGTTCCACAGGGTGAAAGAGTCAATTGCATTAGGGAACCCACACTTCTCTTATTGTTGGCCACTTTGGTGTAGGAAAAATAGTTTCCCAAATACAATGGCATTGTTATTGGCCTCACATGAATGAAACTATCTCAATATATGTGAAAGGATGTTCTATGTGTGCTACTAGAAGTTCAAGCAATAGGAAATTGGTTTTGTACACTCCACTTCCTATCCCTTCTTGTCCTTGGGAAAGTATTACTATGGATTTTGTTGGGGGACTACCAATTTATAAGAAAGGTAATGCTTATCTATATGTTGTAGTTGATCATTTCAACAAAAATTGTGTGTTGATGCCATGTAAGAAATAGGTTATAGATAAAAAACCACAAATATGTTCTTCCAAAATGTATGGATTAATTTTGGGTTTACCTACAATTATTTTTTATCGATATTCTCAATTTATTAGGAAGATTTGGTCAAGTTTATGGAAACTCATGGACACAAAGTTGAAGAAGAGTACAACATTTCATCAACAAACTGACATCCAGACAAAATTAGTAAACATAACAACAGTGTGTCTCCTTTTAGGATATTGTGGTAAGCATCCTAAAATTTGGGATGAGAATTTGCATTACATCCAACATGCCTACAATCATGCCAAGAATTTATCTACACAAGTATCTCCATTTGAATCTTGTTTGGATTATTTTCCAAATTCTCTTTTGGATTTCATCTTTGGTAAATTTATTGTAGTAGATGGACAAGGCATAGATGTGGACAAAGCCAATAATTTCATTGAACAAATTTAGCTAGTGCATCAAAGGGTACAAGAACAATAGGAGAAAAACAAAGCCAAGTACAAAAAAAGACATGATATGCATCGTGTTGATCATCATTTCCAAGTGGGAGATCAAGTTTGGTTATACATAAGCAAGGAAAAACTACAAGGTGAAGGTAAAAATATCAATCCAATCATATATGGTCCTTTCAAAATATTGGAGAAGATTGGTAAAAATGCTTTCCAATTAGATTTTACACCTTACATGCAAACTTATTCTATTGTGAATGTGCAAAACTTGAGCATGTATTAGGCTCCTATCATTGATGATCAAGAAGAGAATGTTCAAATTCCATCTATAGAAGATTTTTCTCTTGAATATTTAAATGAGTTTGAGGAAGACTTAATTATTGACAGGAGGATAAGAATGTTAGGTCCTTATAATACTAGTGTAACCCCCTTATTGCTTTTGTTGTGCTAATGTAGACCCCATATTGTTATTGTTGTGCCCTTACATCATTATTGTTATGTAGGCTCTAATTATATTGTGACCCCTTAGACTCCTATATGTACAAAGGATGTCTCATCATTTGAATCATCCAAGAGTTATTCATTTTTGTAATGTAAAGGAGGTTTTCCCCTTGAAGAGGATATTTTTTAATTCATTGATCTATATTTTTGTTAGCTGGTTGCATAACATTTAGTATCAGAGACTTTGGATTCTAGGGTTTTGCTGCTTCAAATAGGCCATCGTGGAATTTTCACTATAATTTTTTTTTCTGCGAAGCTTCAGACAATGAAATTATGATCGTGTGGAGATGAAATATTGGTGAACTTTATGTCAAAATTTCATATCTTCGTTCGCTCTATTTTATGAGGTATGGTCCAAATAAGTTAGGGTTTTTGCAAGCTCCAGAAATCAGTCTCAAACAAGTGACCTAGGGAAAAATCGTCTTAACTTTCATTTCAAGCATCAGATTTGAATTATGTAAAAAAGTGGTTGACATTGAATGGACTATAGTTTTTCATGTAACAATTTCAGGTCCAAAGGTTCAAACAGTGACACGTGGCATCCGATACAACTTCTCTCTATTGAACAATTCCATAATCAGGTCATCGTAGGAGATTTGTAATAATTATATATTGAGGGATCCAATATTGGTTTGAAATATGTCATTGGAAAGAAGATTCATAGGGCTACCACAGGGCCAAATTTTATACCTTGGAAATCCTAAATTACAAAGATACAAGAATTTCAATATCAAGCTCCTAAAAAGCAAGAAAAAGGTGTGTATTATTTAAATTTTGCATAACTTTTGTTTGAAAAATTAGTTTGAAGTGATTCAAAGGGAATATTGAAGCATATATATAAGTATTTGATTCTAAAATTCCTCCAAAAAAAATAATTCTACACCCATTAATTCCTTAGAAAGATCTCCTATGATGCATGAAGAGGAAGAATTGCAGCATGATATATCAAGATTACGGGATCAAGTGCAATAAATTTCGCTCTCACAAAGAGCAACCAAAGATGACATGGACGACTTAAAAG
Organism: Pinus taeda; assembly: GCA_000404065.3. NCBI lineage: Eukaryota > Viridiplantae > Streptophyta > Pinopsida > Pinales > Pinaceae > Pinus > Pinus taeda. The sequence continues at coordinate 36,638 of APFE031393935.1, read as the reverse complement.
GGGACATGGATGGATTAAAAGGTGGTATGGATGGTTTAAAAATAGAAATAAAATGTGACATGAATGGTTTAAAAGTAGACATGGAAGCAATGATGAATGTCAAGATGGAAGGATTGACAAAGTTGTTGCAAGAAAGGCTTTGAGGTGGTGATAAGGTAATTTATGAAAATCATGATGAGGAAAAAAGTAATATGAATTATGATTTTAGAGACTCCATTGTGGGGTTTAGGAACTACCACATTCAAAAGATAGATATGAGGAATTTTGATGGAAAGGATCTAATAGCATTGATACTACAGATGGAGAAATATTTTGATCTATAGGGTGTGAAACCCTCACAAAAGTTACGTATTTCATCTATATATTTAGAACCAAATCAGTTTGTATGGTATATATGGATTTTTTCTCATAAACCACTTGTCACCTAGTCAATGTTTACGGAGGAAATGATAACACATTATGAAGATACAAAGAGAAACACCTTCTTTAGCCAATTGATAAATTTGAAACAAAAGGGTTCAATGGCAAGGCACCGATATTCTAGAAGAGCATAGGGTTGATATATTCATATGGAATTTAAATGGTAACATCCAACATGAGGTTCACCTTTGGGAGCTTGATTCATTGGAGAAGACATTCAGGGTGGCAAGAAAAATTGAAAGAAAAATTATGGCAACAAGGAAGTCTACCACTCACAACTATAAAGATGGAAGTGTTGTTGCTCCTAGTCTTGCACAACCTACTAGGTTGACGCCAAAAGAATTGGAGGAAAAAAGAGAAAAAGGGCCTTGTTACAGTTGTGATAGAAAATACACTAAAGGTCATAAGTGTGTTCAGAAGAAATTATTCTACATAGATTATGAAGAGGAGGAAGAAAAGGAACAAGAAACATCAAAAGAGGAGGATATACACTAAGAACCAACCCCAGAGAAAGAAGAAATTAATACGAACATATCTTGTAATGCATTGGTAGGAATTACCACTCCTCAAACTATCAAGATGGAAGGATATATCAATAAGAAAATGGTAATAGTGTTGATTGATTCGGTTAGTACCCATAATTCAATTCATTGTAATATAGCCAAGGAATTGAATTGCTTCTTATATCCAGCACCAAAGTGTTAAGTGATGGTTGCAAATGGAGGAACTATAAATTTCTTTGGAAAGTACCATAATAATAAGCTAATCGTGGGGTAATATGTATGGAATAGTCCAATGCTTTCCATTCCAATGGGTGGTGCTGATGTTGTACTAGGAGTCCAATGGTTACAATCATTGGGGATGATAACTTTCAATTTTCAAGAAATTTTCTTGAATATTTTTTGGGAAGGAAAGAAAGTTGAATTAAGGGATATTGCAGGGAAACCATGAAAGATAATCAGCTCTAATGGCATGAAAAAGCTTCCGAAGAAAGAAAACGGGGCGTAATTGCACAATTATGCTCACTAGAGGTTCAAACATCGAAATCATGTATTTCTCCAGATCTCCAAAAAATCTTGGACAACCATTCCAAGGTGTTTCAGACTCCCAAAGGGCTCCCACCTATTCATGATCTTGATCATGCTATGCGTTTAATTCCAGAAAGTGTTCCTCCAAACATCAGGCCTTACAGGTATCCTTATGCCCAAAAGAGTGAAATTGAGTGTATGGTTACATAAATGTTAGAGGTTGGTATAATTCAACCTTGTCAAATTTCTTTCTCTTCTCCAGTAGTATTGGTGCACAAGAAGGATGGATCATGGCGTATGTGTATGGATTATAGGGAGATCAACAAGATCACTATTAAAGATAAATTTCTCATTCTTGTCATTGATGAATGTTGGATGAATTACATGGAGCAATTTACTTCACCAAGCTGGATCTTCATTCACGATATCATCAAATTAGAATGAAGATTGAATACATTATGAAAATAAAATTAAGAACTCATGAGGGTCATTATGAATTTTTGGTCATGCCTTTTGGCCTTACTAATGCACCTTCCACATTTCAAGGTTTGATGAATTGTATTTTCAAAATCTTCCTTAGAAAATTTATGTTAATATTTTTTGATCATAAACTAATCTACAAAAAGTCTTGGAAGGATCATGTTCAACATGTTGACAGGTTTCTCAAACTATTGGAGGAGAAATAATTATTTGCAAAAACCTCCAAATATTTATTTAGAGTATAGGAGGTGGAATATTTGGGTCATATTATATCTCATGAGGGTGTTAAGGTAGACCCTATCAAAATTAAATCCATTAAGGAATGGAAATTCCTCACAACCATAAAGCATCTTTGAGGATTTCTCGGGTTGACAGGGTATTATTGCAAGTTTGTTAAGAATTATGGGAGAATAGTGGCACCTCTAACATCATTACTGAAGAAAGATGCATTTTCTTGGACTCCAAAAGAAATGAGGGCCTTTGAACATGTTAAAAAGAATATGTTCCAAGCACCAGTCTTAGCTACGCCACACTTCCCAAAAAAATATATTGTGGAATATGATTCCTTAGGAAATGAAATTGGTGTTGTTTTAATGCAAGAAGGAAGACTAGTTGCTTTTGAAAGTTGTATAATCAAAGGGAAGTATTTACACAAACCTATTAATGAGAAGGAAATGTTGGCATTACTACATGCACTAATTCAATGGTGGCCTTATCTAATGGGAAGACACTTCAAGGTTAAAACAAAAATGATAGCCTTAAATAACGTTTGGAATAAATATTATCTTCAGAAGAGCAGAAAAAATAGGTGACAAATATGTTGTGTTATGACTTTGAAATCATCTAGAAAAAGGGAAGAAAAATGTTGTTGTAGATGCACTCTCAAGAAAGGATGAGGATGTGGAAGCAATTCTTTGTGCCATTTCTATTATCTAACCTGAGTGGATAACTGAAGCAAGGGATGAATGGAATAATGATGAAGAGGTGTGGTAACTTATTCAAAAGTTGCAGCAAGATCCCAGTACATTTGATACATTTAGCTGGAAAAAATGATTCATTATGGTACAAAGATCGCTTATATCTTTGTAAGAATTCCAAACCGAAACAAAAGATTCTCTTAGAATTGCACACTTCTCCCTTATGAGGGCACTCAGAATTTTTAAAAACTTATCATAGGGTTAAAAAGGATTTTTTTTGGGATGACGTTAAATCTAATATTCAGAAGTTTGTGGGAGAATGTTTTGTTTGCCAATAAAATGAAGTTCAGACAATTAAGACCTCGGGTCTATTATAACCTTTAGCCATTCCAAGTCAGCATTGGGAGAAGGTCTCGATGGATTTTATATTAGGTTTACCCAAGTCTGAAGGAAAGAGTGTCATCATTGTGCTAGTTCATAGACTTACCAGGTATGCACACTTGTGTGCATTATCTCATCCTTTTACAGACAATACAATTTCTACTGCATTTATGGAAATAATTTAAAAGCTTCATGGAAACCCAAAGATTATAGTAAGTGATAGAGATCGCATTTCCACTGGAAATTTTTGGATGGAATTATTTTATTTTCTTAGTACTAAATTGTCTCATAGTTCATCTTGTCATCCTAAATATGATGGGAAAAATGAGATAGTGAAAAAATGTTTGGAAGGATATCTTCATTTCTTTGTATCTAATAAACAAACATAATGGGTGAAGTGGTTGCCTCTAGCTGAATGGTGGTATAACACTCCCTTCCATACTGCAACAAAAATGTCCCCATTTATGTCCCCTTATCGATATCATCCACCATACATCACATCATCTTTAAGAGAAAATTCTAAGGTTCAAGTAGTGGAAGATCACATCGAGCATAAAAAACAAGTTCTCCAACTCTTAAAGGATAACCTGACTATGGCACAAAATTGAATGAAACAATATGAATATCAACATCACAATGGAATAGGTTTTGATGTAGGTGACTAGATATTTCTATGTCTACAACCATACAAACAAATGTCTCTCAAGCAAGCTAAGAAGGATAATAAATTATCACCCAAGTACTACGACCCTTACATTGTGTTGCAAAAGATCAGTACTATGCCATACAAATTGGAGTTGCTTGCATCATCTTGAGTACAACTAGTTTTCCATGTTTCATGCTTAAAGAACGCTATAGGTGACAAGCTTCCAGTTCAAACAATGTTTCTAGAACTTGAAGAAGAAGGAAAAATCAGATTTGAGCCTAAAGAAGTCACAAAAACAAGAACCTGACAACTACGGAAAATATCAATTTTAGAGTATCTCATTAAGTGGAAGAATTTACCCGTTGAAGATTCCACATGGGAGGATGAGAATTTTATACAAAAGAGTCCAGAACTACTCAAACATTGAGGACACCACTTTTTTGAAGGAGAGGAGCATGTTAGGTCCCTATAATACTAGTGTAGCCGCCTTATTGTTATTGTTAGTGTAGTCCCCTTACTGTTATTTTTGTGCCCAAGTATCCCCCATATTGTTATTGTGGTGCCCCATAGAAGCCCACTATTGTATTTGTTGTGCCCTTATATTATTATTGTTATGTAGGCTTTGATTGTATTGTGACCCCTTAGACTCCTATATATACAAAGGAGGTATTTTCATTTGTATCATCCAAGAATTGTTCATTTATGTAATCTAAAGGAGGTTTCCCCCTCGAACAAGATACTTTTTAAGTTGTTGATCTATATTTTTAAGTCATTGATCTATCTATAGAATATTTTTCTATTGAATGTTTAAATGAGTTGCAAGAAGACTCAATTCTTGACAAGAGGATAAGGACTTCATGCAGAGGCAATGTGGAGTATCTTCGAGTGGGGCTCAAAGGTACCAATCCAAGCAAAGTATGGTGGATAGAGATTGAGAAAGTGAAGGAGCTGTACCCTTACTTGATGAGTAAAAAGATAATCTTGGTGGTCCAAAATATTATAGTGGGGAGGAATGATTCAAGGGATAAAAAAATATGTGCAAAAATGAAAGTTCTCAAATTATCCCAAAACCCATGCCAAATCGTATATCTAGTGATTCTAATTCCAAAGACAGCTGAATCGCCTCAACTCGACATCAAATGAGGAAGTTATTGCATTATGAAGTTTTTGGAAAACAATAAAAAAGTCAACTTGCAAGGTTAACTAGGTAGTGTACAAATGCCACGTGTAGTCTGTACATTGACATGTTGTTGACATCAGCAGGATGAACGATTAATACAAATCCAATCAAGATCCAACATGTGGCTCAGTCATACGTGGACAATTGGTGCAATCTTATTGGTTGAAGGTGTTTTGGTATGGGCCAATCACAGAGTGGCACGTGGCCCAATATCAGGGCACCACATGGCACTCCAGATGAGGCCAAAATTGGTTAGGTTGACTGACCAACCCTTCACAGGTTTAGAACTACCAACCTCCCACCAACTAATAGACTGCTCTACCATTGTTCCACTGGAGTTCCTTGTTATACATAGGTGGTAGGATTTTATTTATTGTCATATTGTTTAGTGGTTAGGGGGAAGGGTGGGTTAGCGGGCATGCTCAATTGACCTAGCCCCAGGTGTTATGACAACCATGTGACTGATGGTGAGAGTTTATAAGGGCAAGGCACGTGGCACCCTACCCGTGCCCCAACCCACGGTTATGTGTAACAATGGTGACCACGGGTGAGAAATGTGACGATGGCATAGGAGAAGGGCATTGTAGTTGACACCTATATTGGCCATTTTTCAACCTTTTTGAGCCCAAGAAGATCTTACACAGGGTTTTTGGCATTCTGGATGCAATGGAAATGTCATTTTTGCAACTTGAGCATTGTATGTTTATGTATTTAAACATTTGAGTATAAAATATAAAGGGCCACTATTGGAAGCTAGAGCCAGAGATGAAGCCTAGGAGGGGTGAACTTCGTCATCAATTTGTTGTGTTTTGATGTTGCTTATTGTCCATTTTAACCATTAAAAATATTCAAAATTTAACTTAGTTTGTGTGATTTTGCAATCACAGTCCATTGCCTAAAGGAAATAACCTAGCTTGCAAAACTTCACGTGAAACCTTGATTTTTAATTTTAGATCATTGAAGTAGTTGAACAACAAGTACCTTGGGATGAATATGTGGCTGAACAAAAAAATCCACAGTTGAAGGGAAACACAATCCCAGAGGGGTTGGTTCCATTGGAAAGGTTGTCTGATGTTAATGATGTGGCAGTCAAATCAGTGAAGAAGGAGTCAGGAGGATATAGAGGATTGTAATATTGGCACAGAGAAACAACCCAAACTAATTAATTGGTCAAGAGGATTCCAGGGACATACAAGCAGAAGTACCTTGACATGTTTAGAAAGTATGTTGATAGTTTTACTTGGTCTTATGATGAATTGAAGACTTATGATATCAGTGTCATTCAACATAATATTCCTCTAAAGTCTGAAATTAAACTCCATAAACAAAAGTTGAGGAAGATAAATCCCCTACTCCTCCCCTTGATAGAGAAGGAAATCAAGAAATTGCTTCAAGCGAAAATAATTGTAGCCTTGAGATATTCATATTGGGTGGATTTAGTCCCTGCCAAAAATAAGAATGGAGAGATCAGGTTGTGTATGGATTTCAGAAATCTGAATAGGACCTCCCTAAATGATAATTGCCCCCTACCCAAGATGGATTAGATTTTGGAGAAGTTATTGGGGTCATCAATATTGTCCATGATTGGCGGGTTCTCTAGGTACAACTAGATTGTTTTACACCTTGAAGATCACAAAAATATGACCTTCATCACACCTTGTGGAACATTCATGTATGCCCGAATGACTTTTGGTGTCATGAACATTGGAGATAATTTTCAAAGGGAAATGAACATAGAATTTGTTGGGGAGAAGGATAAATTTGTGGTGATTTACTTAGATGACATAAATGTGTTCTCAAAGTTTAATGAAGAACATTTGCAACATTTACAACACATATTTAAGAAATTCAAGAAGTATGGTTTATCCTTGAATCCAAACAAGTCTCAATTTTATCTCAGATAAGGAAATTTTTTGGGGCATTAGTCTCTAGGGAGGGGGTGATAATTGACCCCAAAAGAATAGAAGAAATCAGTACCATCCCCTTTCCAAAAAACAAAAAGGAGATACAGGTCTTCTTAGGGAGGATAAACATTTTGAGGAAGTTTGTGCCCAATTATGCTAATATTGTGAAGGAGATTATAGACATGTTGAAACAGGAAAAAGAGCTCAAATTGACTACATAAGCAAGATAATATTTTTCCATAATTAATAGGGCCTTTGGAGGGGCTCCGGTCTTGGCTAGCCCTGATTAACAAAAGCAATTTATTATCTTTTCTTTTATGTCCCCTAATAATTTTGCAATTTTCCTATTACAAAAAAATGAAGAAGAGAAAGAACAACTAGTGGATTTTTTTAGCCACGTATAGAAGGATGCAGAATTGTAATGTGATATCTTGGAAAAATAGGCCTATGATCAGGTTAAAGTCATGAAATCTTTCAGGACCTATGTTTTACAGTCGAAAGTCATTGCCTATGTTCCTATGACATTTGTGAAGGACATTCTCACATAAGGAGACAACAAAGGGAAAACGGGAAAGTGAATAGCCAAAATTCAAGAGTATGACATGGACATCAAGCCAACTAAACTAATAATGGGATAGGGTTTAGCCAAGATCTTATTAGAAGAAAGAATTTAAGTGGTGAGAATAAAGCTTTTGGCTGAGACTTCAGCACCAAGTGCTATGAGTAAGCAGAACCAATATAATGAAAAAGATAACATAATTTCTTATAAATACGTTTGCTCAGATTGATACAAAAGTATTTTCCATTATATATTATTTCTTACCCGCCAAGATCAAAGTACAAACGTATGTAATCACATATGGTTAGCTAAACTGGAAGGATCTTGTTGGTGTATCGTTGTTGTGCTTAACAAAAGATGAGATTCCTAATATTATTAATGAATACCATGGTTATGCTTCTGGTGGCCATTATTGTTGGAAGATTACAACTCATAAAATTCTGAAGGTTGGTTTCTATTGGCCTACCTTGTTTTATGATGTTTATAATTTGGTGAAAGGTTTCAGGGAATGTCATATTTTCACTGAGAAGAAGAATCTATCTCTATTTCCATTGATCCTAGTTTTTGTGGAGGAACACCGAGGATTGGATTTCATAGGAGAGATTCATGCACCTTCTAGTGGGAAACACAGATGGATTTTGATAGCTACTGACTACTTTACAAAGGGGGTGGAGGCCATTCCTACCTGAACTGCAACTAATTCAGTGATCATAAATTTTCTTGAAGAAAATATTTTTTCTAGATTTGGATGCCCGAAGAAGATAGTGACTGATAATGCTCAGGTGTTTAAATATGCAAGACTCATTGATTTCTTCTAGAAGTATAATGCCATACTTGATCACTCTAATTCCTATTATCCATAAGGAAATGGGTTGGATAAGTCATCAAACAAGACTTTGGTGATAATTTTAAAGAAAACCATTGTAGAGAATACAAAAAATGGGACTCCCAACTTAAATTTTCTCTTTTGGCCAGCAGAGTCACAATAAAGAGATCCACTGGGAAATCATCATTTGAATTAATATATGGTACTATTGCACTATTCCCTAGTCGATTGGCTATGCCAATGACTAACTTAATTTAGGACGTAGAGGAGGAACCCAATCAATAGACCAGGATGATAAATCAGTTGGTTGAGTTGCAGGAGAACATAGAGCAAGTGACTCAGAATATGCTCAAATACCAGGATAAGATGAAGGCCCTGTTTGATAGAAAGGCCAAAGAAAGAATTTTCCATCCAGGTGACCTTGTGCTCGGATGGGATGTTAGGAGAGAAGACAAGGGAAAGCATGGAAAATTTTATCCTTTATGGTTTTGGTCCATTCAACATAGCTGAAGCCAAAGGTAATAACAAATTCTTGTTGGAAAACCTGGATGGTGAAGTGTTTGAGTTTCCTATCAATGGGAAGAACCTTAAGCACTACTTTTAGCATTAAAGTCAGGTATCCATTTCCATTGTAAATATTGGTGAGCCATTGTAAATACTGGAGTGTTTGTTTCATTTTCAAATATATATATATATATATATAATATATATATATATATATATATATATATATTATATATATATATATATAGATATATATATATTTGACTTCATGCCCAACAAAACGCTACTAGTTTTCAAGTTCTCAGTGCCTTTCCAACAAGACATTGTCCCCAGTTGGAGCCAATGTTGTACCCTCCTCTTATTTTCCCTTACTCCTCACAGGGCAAAGGGGGTGATGTGGAAAGCATAGAAGTGTTTGGGGCCATTTTCAGAGCAACATATGAGCTCAAAGACCATACCAAACCCACTCAATTATAATATCCTCTAGAAAAAATTTCCCACAGTATAAGGAAGTTTGAAATTGGCCTCCTAGATCAAAATATAAGTGAAATCAAAGTTAGACTTGTAAAAGTAAAAATCCCAGAGACCCGGTGACCTCAGAATCACATAACTTGTTATAAAATCTATTTCAAAAGGATTTTGAGGACTAGGGACAAGGGATTCGTCAATTGTCAGAGTTGGTGTCATCTATTAACGTGACCCTGTAACAAAAATTGGAGGCCTAAATGTCACGACCCTGAAACGCCATAACCTTTTGTTAACTAAACTTTTGAAATCCTCTAGGATTGAACCTTTTACAAAAGGAAATGATTACATAACAAAGGACCAATAAACCCTCTCTCTCTCCTCTAACCGGATAGGTGGAAACATATCATTAGGAAAAGGTGACGTGGGCAACCACCCACTGGGAGGGGGACATGTGGAAGGCAATTTTGAAGTTCTTAGGTACCCAAAGGGTCCATATATGGATGATAGATGGATTAATCATAGGTTGACACATCACTTGGTTGACATCAACATGAAGTCATCTTGGTAGTATACCTTGGAGGGTTGGAATCTCATAACAATTTCAAATTATGTTTCAAAAGGAGTCGAACTTTTGGAGACCAGGGGACCATAGCATCGGGGCATCCAGGTTCCAACTCAAAAGTAAGTTGTGACATTTTCAGCATGGAGGAATCTCCAATTGGAAGTGGGCCTTCCCACATTTCTCAAATTCAAAGGATTAAAGAGTGGCCATCTGTGGAGCAAATCATCATGCATCCTAAAGTTACCTCACCTGGAAGAAGCTCCAACGGTAAACAAACATGGCCATTGAGCCGATGCTTTCCCCTAGAAAATCAGAGTCAATAAAGTGGATAGTGAAAATAAATTATTTTTATTAATTCCAGGGGGTTGAGTCTTGCCTCCAACTCCACCTAGGCACCATGCCAGAAGAGATAAAACGCGTCCGCCACTTATCAAGCCAGCATGATGACCATATCAGCAATTGGCACCACTATTAGGAAAGCATTGAAAGCAAGTGTGAGACCATGTGATACCTCACCCTCCTCCCTTGTCCTTTTCCCAATATATCTCCTCCACGTGTCTCCCCCCTCTCCCTGCACCATATCCTCCCTTTCCCACTTGAAATCCCCTTGAACCAACCATTGCACCCCTCACGTTGACCGTTTCAATTTAAATTTATCTATTTAAAATCATTATATGTCAAGCCATTCCATATGTTTGCAGATACCATCAATCAACTTCCAACCATATTGAAGTCATCGTGCACTCACAATGTTTTATTTCCTCCCCTTACCAAGTAATCCTCTACCACCCTCATCAAGAAGAAATGAAGAAAGCCAAGGGGAAGTCGAAAGCCCCTGTGAAGAAACTAGCTGACCCATTTAGAGAAACCAATGATGAAAAGTTACCAGGGGTGGGAATATTTTCAGACACAATATGAACATGGGATTCAAGGCATTCCTCGTGGAAGGAAATTTACAAGCATTTTGAAGATGAAGGTCCCTAGTGACCATCAGAATAGTCATCATCAATGATGAAACCCCCACCTCGGAGGCAACCCCACATGATGTGCCCAATTCTTTCTTGCACAGAATTGGAGGAAGGCCTTGTATTCTACCCTACATGGACATGGTCAGATGGGTTATTGAAATGGTGGATCTCATGGAGAGGAACTTCCACACCCAGAAGGGCACCAAAATTGTTTTTTTTTAGCAAAGGCCTTTCAGGAGATGTACCACTTGTTAGATCCTCAATGCATCTACCACAAAACGTTTGTGGAGGAATTTTTTAAAAGGCATGAGGATCCAGCTAACTCCATTAAAGATTGGAGGAGTGATCTAAATAAGAACAAAAAGGAGAAAAATGGTAAGTACTCCATAGATTCACTCACTTCTCCTTTTAGTCAAGTAGCTGCCATACTCTGCAGGATACATACATTTCCAAATGTCTCTAAAATCCCTAAAGATTGGGTCCCTTTAATTGATGGGGCTTCTGAGGAGTACATCTTTGATTGGGCCATTACATTATCAAATAATCTGTCCAAACACATTCTATATTTCCTCTCTTCCCGTAGTTTCTCAAAGAATAAAATCCCTTTATTTTAGATGTTAGCCTATGTCATGGACTCCCTCTATTATTTCCTTTATTTTCTAGCCATGGAAGGGAAGTGGGCCATCTCTGATTTAACACCAATTCACGTTTATCACGATGTACTATGGGAGACCAATTATTTTGGTCATTTCTATCAAATCTGTCACAAGGTCATGGTCCCACTCTACAAAACCATATTTGAAACTAAGCCCCCCAGAATGTTTCGGGAAGCTATGGAAGACATTAGTAGGATTGGGAATTGTTTTGGTGAAGAGTCATTCACCTACATCAGATTGTTGGGTAGCCATGCATGCCCACATGTCTTTCCATTACACGTCCCAGACAAACTGTTGTGTAAGGAGGTGGCATATCAAACAATTAGCCATGGGATTACCAAATCCTTAAAGGATTCCAACAAGAAGGTGTGGCCTCAATTACCCCCCTCCTTTTGGAATGTGTTCTTTGGCCAACTATGGGCATGCTGAAAAGGAATTGAAGCCTATTAGGATATCAAAGTTGGCCACTATTCCTACTAGGCTCTATGACCCAGATGGAGTGGCAAAGCATGTAGCCCTAAACTCTGGTATCAAAAGGTTCCTCCATGAAAAAAATAAGTTTGATGACTTGTTCACCAAAGTAGATTCCTATGATTCAATTTTAAAAAGGGTGAAAGAGGAGTTATCAATCTAGGAGCGAGAGAAGTTTCTCGCCTTCAGAGATGCAAAATTTCCCCCCCTAGCATTAAGTTTGTTGTAGCTTCCTGTTCAAGGGAAAATACTTTTAAAGGATATCTTAGTATCTAATCAGCAAGGGAATTCTTCCCAACCAATGGTATCTCCCCAACAATAGTGAACAACAACAGTTGGTTCTTCAGATCCCGAAGAAAAACTACATACAATGGACCTAAACATAGAGCAGGTCTAGGACCAATTTGATTAGGCCTTGAATAAATCCAAGAAATGGGAAAGAGGGAAAGAGGTCTTCGAGGGAGAAATTATTTTCCAGTAGTAGAATCCATTCAATAATCCACCTTCTCAGTAGTACATTAGGCTAGAGAAATCTATAGTTGAGAAGGCACCATTGGCTAACCGACCTAAGGTAGAGATCATCCTACTTAATCCTACTTTAGAGATCTTCCTTGACATTGAAGAGATTCCCCTAATTGATATTTTTTGCATTCTTATGCACAAGGTAGTGGTATATATATGAAGTAAGAAGACAAAGATAGACGAGTCCTAAGCCTTAGTTCCAGGGAAAACCTCACAAGTTTCTCACCTTGAAGTCCTATGGAAAGGTACTTCAATTGCCCCCACTGAGGAGCTTGGAAAATTAACTCAATTCATAGGTGCATGTGCTTTGGCCACCATGGAAAATCCATGGAAGTTGAATAATTTTTGAGAGAGAAGGATGAGAAGACTACCTCCCTAGAACCGACACTCATCAATAAGGAGGAGCAAAATAAGCACAATGTAAAGCTCAACTAGATAAAAAGGAGATTGCATTGGAAAATCTATAGAAACAGTTCAATTCCCTTCAAATTCAACATGTAGAGGAGATTAAGGCTAAGGATAAACAACTCCAAGAATCCCATAAGCAGATAAAGCAATTGCAGTTTGGGACCCTTTAGGTAAAGGATTTCAAGCAGGAGGCCTGTGACTTGAATGTACACATACAAAGGTAGAAACGATGGTTATGTGAGAAGTTGAACTTGATTTAGGAATAATGCAGGTTGGGAAATGCTCTAACTGATGAGCTAGTGGAAATGATTTCATGTTTTGAAGAAGTTAAGAAGGACCTTAATGAAATGTTGGAATGGAAAAGCAGTGCCAAGGGGAGGAAATCCAACTTTCCTAAAATTTATGTAATGCATAAATCAATTATCCTTAAGGGATGAAATCCTAGATATGATCGGTTAAAAAGATCACGAGTGATGCATGTGAGATGTCAAATGCCCTGTTGGAACCCATTAATGATTCCTTACTTGAATCTCATCTCATCTCCAACTGTCCCAAATATTCCCTTCCAAATGTGGAGATCCTGCTTAGGAATAGGCTTAAATATGGTGTTGAGTTCACAGAGAAGGTTAACCAGCTGAGAAAAATTGATCTCAAAGCCAATTGAAATTTTCTGGTCAAACCCCACACCAATTGGATGGTTTTGAAATCACTTACCAATATCTCCACTTAGATGTTGTGATCATTCTAAGAAACTATCTTCAGCAGTTAGACACAAATCAAGCCTCATTCCCCTCATGAGTTGGTGATACTTCTTAACATTCAAAAATCAAGGAAAATATGGATAGTGGAGCATGGGTCCACCTCAAAGGATCAAGCAAGCCAACATTAAAGATATTTTTTGATTTGAAATCATAACATATCTCTGCCATTTTGGAAATCTTTGTAAATATTTATTTTCAAGGAAGAATCAATTTGTTATGTAATAATTAGAATATATAGGCCTTTGGCATACTCACACAGCTAATTAGTTTAGAAATTTGTCACACTACGAGATATTTTTTTCATTTTTTTTTTGTTAGGACTCTTCCTATAAAAGGGAAGGGGAACTCATTTGTAGGCATTCAATTTTCTATTCTAGAGGTTGCAACTTTCTGCAAGTTTCGAGGATTAATGACATGTATGCTTTTTTGAAAGATTAATTACAAAGATTTTGGTGATTCCAATCGTTGATATGTGTAGTATGTGTTATTGTCTTTGTTTATCATTTTCGTATGTGTTTCTTTCCTCTTAGAAATCGTGTAATTTCAGTGGCTGGAACTCATTCTTGTATGTAAGATTTTTCTATGTCATGCTATGTCAAATGGTCCCTGTATATTTACGATTGAAATCCTTAAAATACAATCCATGGTTTTTAATTTAATTTCCTTTGTCTACACATTATTCTGATGAATTTTAGTGCATAAGATTCTATATCTAGCCCCGTGCACCCGATTTCCTTCTTTATCTCTTCCCTCACCTATACTACAACAACTAAAGAAGCTTCACTATCTGTGTAGACCACAATGGCTGAACTTTAATTATTTGGAACAAAATGTTGTTAATGTATGTAATGTGGTTGGTCTCTGAGTACGATTATTGAACTAGATTTAAATAATTTTATATTTCAACTCTTGATAAATAATGATTCATTTACAAGAGACTCAAAGAAGTCCTAGGCACTAACCCTTCTCCTCAACCTGAGCATTGTCTCTAGGAGTGAAAACATTTCCCAAAAAGATAAATCAAGGTAAGGTAAAAAATGAAAAAGACAAATTATAACAATTAGCTTTACTATTGATAAAGAATCCAAAATGTAACCAAATACATGCACATTATTTATTTTTTCTTTAGAGCATCATGCATCCCATTCTTTCTAGGCTTATTGTATTGAAATGAACACAAAATAAATGTAGAAAATTAATTGGGCATTATTAACATGGACAAAATGCACTATGTTGCTCTAATCAAGGATTTGAATCATGAACCAACCATGATCCTTTAATTGTTGAATCATAAACTATAATTGATTACCAAATTATTTTAACCTCACAAACCAAAAAATAAATTGAGTAGGAAATGATCCTGATCCTCCTATATCTCTCTCTAAATCAAGAAAAATAAAGAAAAAAAAATAACCCATAAAATCTATCTAGAAAAATGAAAGTTTTATAGGGAAGATCTTTAAATGGAGGAAAGCTCACCCAAAAGTGAGTAAATAAGTCAAAATTTAACGCTACTTTTCATATAGAGTAATGTCATTGGGATTAAAGAATACATTTGTAGTATTTTCATGAATAGTGGTAAAATTCTTTTCGCGGTATATTTACAAAACAATAGTTGTGTAATTTTATTAGTAGGCTTTATAGCTTACAAAAAAACTATACACACAAGCTAATAATGATGTTGGAGAGATATCAACAAATACATCTTTCCTCAAATATAAAGAAATGAATTTTTCCATAATAATTAGTGAACTATTGAGGTATGAAAATATGGAATCAAGGTTGATTAAAGTGATCCTCAATTTGAGGGCCTAGTAAACTAGAAGAAAATAGAAATCCTCTTGGGCCACGTTGGATATTACAAAAAAGTTATAAGAAATTATTCCAACATAATGTTTCCAAACACCAAGCTTCTGATAAAAGGAGTCAAGTTTATATGGAGTGAAAAATGAAATAAATTGTTTGAAGTACTAAAACAAGAGTGGGTGGAATGCCCAAACTTGAGCTTCCTTGAATAGGATAATAAATTCCATGTATATGTCGATGCATCTAATGTCAAAAGTACACCAATTCTCACTCATATAAGAGATGAGATGGTTAATCATCCAAATGCATATGCGTGTTGGAAGTTAAGAAAAATAGAACACATCCACAAGGTCTTGGACAGATCTTGATCGGGTTCTATGTTAAGGCACTCCTTGATGTGAAGTCACCAGTTCAATTCCATGGCTTGATCAGGGTGATATATTGGACATGATGATGATATAGTCCTGCCCAAACTTGCAAAAAAAAAACAAAGTAGAACATATTTGACAACTGAAAGGGAAGGCCTTGTCATGATATTTTTCCTTCAAAATCTCCAATATTACTTATTGGTATCTCCATTTACATTTTGTACAGATCATCAAGTTGTT
This sequence comes from Pinus taeda, assembly GCA_000404065.3. Classification (NCBI taxonomy): domain Eukaryota; kingdom Viridiplantae; phylum Streptophyta; class Pinopsida; order Pinales; family Pinaceae; genus Pinus; species Pinus taeda. Next base: position 20,563 of record APFE031393935.1, on the reverse strand, counting down.
GATTATTTAGTTAATAAACCTATGCATCAAGGAAAAAATTGTCAATGGTTATTTTCCTTTCAAGAATTTGAGTTTTATAAAATAGTTTGAACAAGAAAGAATAATGTTATCTCGGCTCAAAACTGGCAAGGAACCAAGAATAATATAATATGAGTTCCTAGACACTTGCCTCTTTCGAGTCAAAGAGAACCCCATGGATTTGTAAGATATAGTACAATCTTTACAAGAGAAGAATGCACCAAAGGATCTTCTAGAACACAAAGAAAATGCATTGGAAATGAATTTCACCCCATATACACTCACGAATGGATATGTATATAAGTTGGGACCATAAAATGTATCTTATATTATGTGCATTAACACATGAAAGAGACAACATAATTAATGAAGCACACGCTAGTCCTGTGGATGGTTACTTTCATGCTACCAAAATTTTCAAAAATATCGTCCAAGCTAGTCTATGGTGGTTGATGTTGCACAAATATTGTGAGGATAAAATAAACAAGTGCGATATATGCCAAAGAATATGTTAGGCACTATGGAAATACCAAATTCCATTGAATTTTGTAAACCTCGATTCACCTTTTGAAATATGGGTAGTCAACTTTGTGAGTCCATTCCTTCGAAGAGAAATATGAATGGGGAGAAAATATGGCATAACTATAGTCAAATATCTAACCTAGTGAGACGAGGTAGTACTAGTCAAATCTTGCACTATAGGAGTGGTGTTCATATTTATTTATGTAAATATCATCACCAAATTTAGCAGTCTATTAATGATAATCAATTATCAAGGAACACATTTTGTTAATAACAAAATAAAATTATTGTTGCAGAAATTTATGATCGACCATTGTAAGACATCCCCCTATCATATTCAAGTGAATAGAGTGGTCAAATCATTTAATGAATCACTACACAACACATTAACAAAAATTTATGGAGTGATGATTGGGATGATAAAGTACCAACAATGTTATGGGAACATTGAACACACCATTCAAATTGGTATTTAGGAAAGAAGGTATAATGCCCCTACACTTCTAGGTGAATGAAAAAGGGTGCATTATATCTTCAAATATGACCTCTTTGACCATAGAAAAATAATGAATACTTCACTAACTCAATATAATTGAGGAAAATGACCCATTGCACTCCACCAGCAAGAAGTCTAGAAGTAAGAACAAAACACATAGCGTGATCAACATATCAAGAAAATGGACATACAAAGTTGAGAATAGGTACTATTATATAATATTTGAATCAAAAGAAAGCCAAGGAAAGTGGAAACTACATGGTTGGGCCATTTATAATTGAACACATTTAGCTAATCAGAGCAATTCAACTAAGAACATTATAACTACAATTGTTCAAAAAAGTCATAAATGGTACCCTCCTTAAAAAATATCATCCATAACAAGGAAAAAATGTATATTGCTGAAAATTTCCCTAAAGGTGCCAATGGACATTAACTTAATATAAAACCAGCTTATGGAAATCTAGTTTTGAAATATGTTTTTCGTACGTGTGCAAGAAAAAAAGGAGTTGATTATGGACAAATTAAATAAAAAAATTCCTAAGGATGGAAACTTATCTATGGAAACCATAGAAAATGTTGACTACTAATAAGTACAATCCTTTAAAATATGCAACAGACAAAGAATATATAAGGAACTCATCTATTGGTAAGCAATCGATCAAATTGAGTTCATATGAAGAGAAACATGGAGCAACCTAGTGACCCCAATAATCAGACACAAGTGCAAAGTGGAGACCTTATACGACTATTGGACAAGTAACGAGGCACAAATCAAGTGAGTACTGTAAAATTATTGGATAACCTATAGATTGGAATCTAGTTGCAAAGAATAAAAAACCATTTGCAAGATTGAGACCAAAAGAATGAAGAGAGAATGCGTGAATTTAAATTTCTTCAAAGAATGAATGAATTATATATAAATATCACTCTCCATGAGATATCTAACACACACTAGGTTGGGCTTCTAGTACATGCACATAGGTAGTCACTAGTATACAACCCATTAATATTAGTTATTTGTCCATGCAGTGATCAATTAGTCCTCAATTAACTAGCCATGCACAAGTGAAGAAATCATGCATGGATAATAAGCCTCAATTAACTATCTATGCACAAGTGAACAACTCATGCATGCATAGTAACTACACATGCATGCATGCATAGCCCTTCACGAGAGGAGTGATCCACTAGTGGTGCATGCAGAACTAGGCTGTCCTTTAGTAGCTAAAATGTAATTTATGCATAACTCAAGGAGAAGTGTCCACTTGTCTAGGAGGATAATATTCTCACCCAAGGAGAAATATCTAAGACCAAGTGTGCTCAAGGGTTGTGCTCAAGGGTTAGGAAAATATGAACTATTTAAATATGCATGTACACTAATGCCCCCATCTTCGCCTGAAGCACAATTGAAGTGTGTACAATAAATGGGTACTAACAATATGTAGCCATGTTAGGTACCCATGTACAAAAAAAGAGTATCAAAAATATATAAAATATGAGGTAAATATGGAAAAAATGGTTGGAAGAAACCCTCCCCTCCACACCAACCCCCCCCCGCCTTAAAAGATAATGTTAAATATATAGCAGTTTCTATTTAGTTGTGTTCTTAATCCCAAAGAGATCTCATGAAGCTACAAAATTCTACTCAATAAAGGTCTTTATGAATATGTCTACAACCTATTCTAAAGAAGGACAATATTGCAAATCGATGAACCCATCATGGATATATCCTTAGATGAAGCGAATGTGTACCTATATATGTTTGGTTCTTGGCAATTTGTATAGAATCTCTACATAAATTCAATGTAATCTTATTATCACACTAGATAATAGTTGGTCAATGAAACTATACACCCAACTCTATAAAGAAGTACTCCAACTAGTTGGCCTGAGTTGAGCATTGGTTGCACCTCTATATTTGGCCTTTGCAATAATGATATATTTATTTTTGTTGGAACAACATATAGGGTTGGATCCTAGGTTGGGGACATGTAAGACATTCTAGAAACATAGAGGGATAACAAAGAGAACATGCAAGATATTTTGAAAACAACCCTTTTCTAGATCTAATTTTCCTTGTCCACATACTTTCACACTGGAGTGTCATCTCCCATTAATAATGGAGGGTCACTACAAGGTTCCAAAGAGGAAAAATATATTGTGAAGTAGCCATATGATGTGAGGTTCTATAATATAAAATTCATGTATTAGGTGAGCAATAAATAGAAATTGAATCACGAGCTCTACCTTGATCTTCTAATATCTTATTTATAGGTTTTTTCTTGGTAATTTGTGGAATGAAATATTACAACATTATGTTGTTGAAGATCTTGTGTAATTAGATCAATATTCCTCTTCATGCATTGAATTTCTAGATGATATCCTTTGTTGCAATATTTTCATTTATATTTCTCCTTCTTTCATTTTCTTTCTTTGGAGTTATAAGACTACTTGGTGGGTTTAGGTTTGTTCCTTGATAAATTTCCTTCTACATGTTTTTATTGTTTTCCTTGCTACATTCATCTATTGCGAGTGAATGAGCTTTGCAATTATTGAGAGAATCCATTCTGATGAGATAATACTTCCTGTAAATCACATCTTAATTTGTGTTTTTGATGCATTTCAAACCACTAAGCATGGTTCATCACCAGGACTTGGATAAAAGTAATGATCCAACATAATCATTATATGTACTGTAGATATGCAAAATAGTCAGAGAAATGAACAATCAAGGAAACAATAAAATAAACAAAGTAGATGTTAAGAAATTAATATAGAAATAAAAAACAATCTAGTGAGAATAAAAGCATGTTATTTTTATTTTGATATAATTTTAAAATTATTATTTTGATTTGAAATTATTTTTGACTTAATACTTTGAAAAAAATAATAATTCCAAAAAATATAAATAATTTTTTCCTAAATCTAATCCTAAAAAAATGTTTGTTCCAAATATTTTAATAAAATATAAAAAATATTATAATGATTTAATATTATTTCTTTTACTTAATCTTAATACTTTGATATAATAGTACTAATTCCAAATAAATAAATAAATAATAATATAATGCTTTGACCTAATATTATTACTTAGACCTAATCTTAATGCTTTGATAAAAATAATACTAATAAATAAATAAATGATAATATTATTACCTTGACTTAGCCTTATTACTTAAAAATAAAAATAAAAGTAAAAAATAAATAAATAAATAAAAATAATAATAATATCATTAAAAAAAAGAGAGGAAAGCATGAGATCAAGGGAATAATTAAAAAATGAAATGAAGAAAAGAATATACTAGGAAACAACCAAAAGGAAGGGAAAACAACACTAAGAAAGACAAGAGAAGGGGAAGGGCATAAAATTAGGGAAAAACAGATGAGATCCAACAACTGCTAATTTTCCACCCATCATCTCTATTCAATGTGATAGACCTCTTTTCAATTTCAATAGCTTCCCTAAACTTACGGTGATGGAAGTGGTCAATCCTGGCAATAAGATGAGCATCTTATAAACAAACGCGGTGTTTATTTTGTTAACATATTCCGCCAAAGCTGAGGAGTGAGCCGTACAATGTCTGATATTAGCTACATGCTCACAAATTCTTTGATTTACAAATCAACTAGTTTCTTATGAGATTATATTTCTCCTACATAAGTGATTCAATGAATGCATCCATAGGAGGTATTTTCCAATATTGTTGTAACAACCTCGAGTTAAAAGTTCATGTAATAAAAGTTAATAGGTAAAATAAGACCACGGGCAAGGACACTTATTCCAAGCTGAATGTTGGGAAAAACATACTAATGGGCATCACTTATTGTGTTTTATGACTAAGGGAAATTGGCAAAGGCAATGGATAAGGCTTTGGAAAAATGTATTTTTGGCATATTATTTATGAAAATAATGGAAATTAGGAGAAAAGGGAGGTGAGAGGTCACAGGTTGCATGTGAGGAGGAAAATGAAGGAAAATAATGGAAAATTGAAGAAATTAGAGACCTCATCAATAAAAAGACCTCAGTGCATCAGTTGGTAGCTTTTTGTCAGTTTAGTGTTAGAATTTGTCTTAGAGAGGAGAAAGCACCAAGAGGAGAAATAAAGTAAGTAAGGAAAGGAATGGTAAAGCAAGGAAAGAAAATGGAAAGAAAATATTAACAAGGAAAGCAAAGGAATGCAAGGATCGAGTAGCTTTAGTGGGAATACTTGTAGGTAACAGATTGCATGTGTGATTTCCTGGATGGTTTTAACATGCATGGTATGTGCATCTTGGTATATGGTTCTTTTGTTGTCATTAGCATGGATTTTGCTGCGTTTCAACAGTGGATTTTAGCCTAGTCTTTCCATTTCTGGATATCCAAGGTGTGATGGGATTTTTCTTAGTTTGAGCTTTGGGTTTCCAGATGGTTTCAGAATCCAGGGTGAGGTTTCAGAATTTGAGGTGAGGTGGTCTTAGGAAAATTTCCAAAGGCCTAGGAATCCCTTGACTGGTAATGGCAAGATACATGGTAAATCCTGAGGGTGGAGACAAGGAAACTCCTCAAGGATGGTGAAGAAATTCTGAGGCATCCAAGGTCATTTCGGTTTTCTGATCTTGACACTAATTTAGGTGTGATCATGGTATGGAGAGGGTGGAGGTGGTTTAACCTATGGATTCCCTTTGTTATTTATGGATTGGTTTATCCCATGAGATCCCACATTCATGCTTGGAATATGACAAGGGCGTGATTGGTTGAAGAGAGATTTGTCTCAGCCAATTTATGGTCAGGTGGAACATGGAAGTCCCGAAACTGGTCAATATTAGCCTATTATTAATAAAACTAAGTTTCTCTTGTTTTTTGTTAGGAAATGTATTGGTTTTTATGTGGCTTTAATGCTTGTTCTCTTATGGTTATTTATCTCGTTATATGGTGGTTATAATCATGGTTTTATGATAGATCTTAGTCATGGCCCTTTTCATTTTTTCACCCATAGCTAAATAAATAATGAATGCAAGACCTAATTGGTGTTAACAAAACTAATGAGACAAGGTAGTGACCCTTCTTGTTAAACCTCAGATAATTTTTCAATCCCTTATGTTCAGACTTGCATTCATGACTTGTAGGTTGCATATCTACCAAGTGTTTGACAAAATGTCAGTTTCGATTGGGGATGGTCAGGTCAAGTCCTGGTTCTATTTTTTGGGTTTACAAGAATTGTCTTCATGTCTTTTATGAGTTCTATAAGTTTCATAGCTTTCTAGGTAGAGGCTAAGCCCCAACCATGGAAAATAGCCTTAATTCTTGTAGCTGGCACAAGACTGGAAGAAAACATATGGGAGTGACTGGGAACCCATAGTCGCATGGAGGCCTTGGTAAGGGAGCGACTGGGATTCTAGGTTAGGGAAAAAGTGACTTGTCTAAGGGGTTGTACACCTGGAGGGGTTGGGTTGCTCCTGGAGGTCCTGTGGCACCTAAGGGTAGTTAGTAAGGCCTTGTTGTGTCAACTCCATTTCCTTAAGGTCATATAGGAGGTTGAGTCATATCATAGTAGCTCCTTATCTCATTTTTACCCCGAGTGAGCTGGTGAACATGGGTAGATGTGAGAGGAGGCATTGTTATAGGGTGGTATCACAGAAGGTTGCACTCTCTTTGGGTCATATTTGATACCATAAGGTGTTATTAGAGCATGGTTTCGATCTCTTTGGTTAAGTTTGATGTTGTCAAGGTTATGGTTTTCATGCATGGGATCAAGGTATATAGTTGGTATGATCATGCATGATGTTGTTTTGATTTTATGTTATTAAATGGATATGGTTATGATTACACATGTACATGTTAATGTGGTCTAATATTGCAGATGATATAAGCCTCCTCTAAACATCACTAAGGTATGGATTTGGTTTTGGTATCTATTTGGTTTATCTGACATGGTATACTTACAGGAAGAAGAGAATCCAAGATGACAAGAAAAATGGTATAGTTCCCATGACATTTCCTACAGATCAGTTGGGCAGAAAAGACAAGAGTATTCTCCTAGTATAATTGATACATTAAGGAGCTTGAGGGAAGAGATTAGAAGCTGAAAAGCAGACAATGATAGGTTGGTTGAGGCTTAGGAAAGACTTGCAATGGCTCAGGAAAAGCAGGTAGAGTTTAATGTGGCAATCCTTCAAAGCTTGTCAAAGTTCAAAAAATAGGGACAGATGAGAATCAGTCAAGAGTAGGAAGAGAAAACTAATGGCGCCTATGGTGGAAAATCTTGATTTGGATACAAGTTGGATAAAGGGGACAAAGTTAGAGGTAGTAGATCACTGGATACACAGGACAGGAGGACTGGTATGTATGGGCATCATTCTAGTTCCTCATCTAGGAGACATCATTACAGTCATCATTGTCATCATCCTTATAGGAGGAGGGAGTATTTACGTGAGGAGTTCAAGAAAGTGGAGCCTCCTACATTTGATGGAGATATAAAGAAGCCAAAAGATGCAATGGCATAATTTCTTGCGATAAAGAAATTTTTCAGATTCCACAACTACTACGAGAACATGAAAGCCAAGATAGACACCTTTAGTCTTAAAGGGAAAGCATATATCTAGTGGGAGGATTTAAAGAATGTCAAAGTTATTTGTGAGGATGACCTAATTTGTGATGAGTTCAAGAGGCTCTTCAAGAAGAATTTCTGGTCAGAGAGGTACTATGATGATAGAGCTAAGGAGTTTTATGAACTACAAATGGGTTCTATGATAGATGATGAGTATACTACCAGATTCTCAGAGTTGTTGACGTATGTGCCATATCTCAAGGAGGATAAGTATAAGATCCATAGATTCATCAGTGGATTGCCATAAACATATAGAGACCAGATTGAGTTTGATGAGCCTAGATTGTTATAGGAAGCCATTCGTAAATTGATGCATTGCTATGAGCAGTCAAAGAGAAAAGTTGAGCCGAAACGTGACTTGAAGGGAAATGAGAAAGTAAAAGGAAAATGGCCACGGGGAAGACCTCAAGATGTAGGTGAGAAAGAAAATGTTTCTCCTTACAAGAAGTACAATGCAGTTGAGAAGGGACATGTACCATAGCCTAGAGAGAAGTAGACTAGAGGTGATAGTAGAGCATCATTGTAGTGTTGGATATGTGGAAAAAATCATCATAAAAAGGACTGTCCATTGTACCAGGGAGGTAGGCCTCATATATATAGTGCTCAGGAGGCACAAACAGTTGGGGATGTTGGTCATAGTATTCCTCGAATTTATTCGGCTATTGAAATTAGGCATGCAAATCACCAGACATTTATCATTGTGATGGACAATAAGCTTTGTGATCAAGTTATTTCTATTTTGATTGATCCTAGATCTAATTATAGTTATGTTAATCCTGGCCTGGTGGATAAGTGTGTCTTGAGAAAAGAAGTGCATGCATATTATTGGTTGGTGTAGTTGGATACAGGTACGCAGAAGAGAGTTAATCATCGGGTAAGAGCTTGTGCATTTGAGTTGAATGGTATGCCTACAATAACACATTTGAATGTACTGCCATTGGGATCATATACTATGCTTTTTGGTATGTATTATATGTATCTTCATAGGACAAAAGTAGATTTCTATGACAAGGCTATTGAGTGTTTGTATGATAATGGATAGAAGAGAGTATCATAGTGGAAGAAGAAGCCTACATCAGTGAGGATGGTCACAACTATGCAAGCTAAGCACAATTGGAAAAAAGGGCATGTGATGTTTGCAATTCATATTTCTAGTGACAAGGGTAAGGATGTTGGGGATACATAAATATTCAAGAGGTACCTTGTATTGCAGGAGTTTCAGGATGTGTTTCCATCAAAGATTCCAGAGTTTTGTCTACACAGGGAAGTAGACTTTTCTATTGAGTTGATACCAGGGGAAACACCAGCATCAAATACACCTTATAGGACGAGTACTCCAAAATTAGTAGAGTTAAAATTGCAGCTAAAGGAAATGCTTGACAAGGGGTAAATTAGACCAAGTGTATCACCTTGGGTTGCACTAGTGTTGTTCGTAAAGAAGAAAGATGGTACTCTCAGGTTGCGCATTGATTATAGGAAGTTAAACAAGGTGACGACCAAGAACATGTATGCATTATTGAGGATCGGTGACTTGTTTGATCAGTTAAAGGGAACAACAATGTTCTCAAAGATAGATCTATGATTAGGATATCATCAAATATGCATCAAAGAAGCCTGACATCTACAAGACCACCTTCAAGACTAAGTATGGCCATTATGAGTTTTTGTAGTTTCATTCGGTTTGACTAATGCTACAACTAATTTTATGTCTATGATGAATAATGTGTTGCGTCCTTATCTGGAAAAGTTTTTTATTGTATTCATTAATGACACCTTGATATATTCTAAGAACAAGGAAGAGAATGCCAAGCATTTAGTAGCAATTTTGAGATTGCTAAGAGAGAATCTATTGTATGCTAAGCTTAGAAAGTACAATTTCTTTCAAACATAAGTACACTACTTGGGACATGTTGTTTCCAAGAATGGCATAGTAGTAGATCTGGAGAAGATAAAGGATATCATGGCATGAGCAACTCCTAGAAATGTGGAGGAAGTGAGATCATTCACGGGCTTAATAGGTTACTACAGGAGGTTCATCAAGAACTTCTCACGCATTGAATATCCTATTAAATCATTGTAGAGGAAAGGTAATAAGTTTAAATGGACAGAGGATTGTGCAACCAGGTTTAATCAGTTGAAGAAGTTGTTAACAAATTCTCTAGGGTTTAATATGGTAGATCCAGATAAAGAGTGTGTAGTATGTACAAATGTTTGCAATAGAGGGCTTGGTGGAGTCCTTATGCAGGAGGGATAAGTGATATGCTATGATTCCAGGAAATCAAATGAGATATGCTATGATTCCAGGAAATCAAATGAGCACGAGAAGAACTACATGACTCATGATCTTGAGTTGGAAGCTATCATTCATGCCTTGAAGATGTGGATACATTATATGTTTGTTAGGAGGTTTGTGTTGATGAGCGATCATAATGGACTAAGATATTTTCTTTACTAGTGGAATCTGAATTCCAGGAAAGCTAGATGGTTGGCTACCTTTAGTGATTTTGACTTTGAGATTAGGTACATTAAGGGAAGGAAGAATAGGGTTTTGAATGCTCTTAGCAAGAAACCGCAGTTGAAACCATGTTGCAACAATGAGCTCATATGAGAAAGATCTATAGGATCATATCTTACAGGTAGGACAACAAAATGATAGATACAAGGAGCTTATGCTCAAGTTATAGCATGGTACAGATGATCAGGATGTGTATTATCATCCTACAGCAAATGGCTTGGTGATATTTAGGGACATGATCTATGTGTTAAACGACAGTGAACTCAAGAATCTTATCTTCAGGGATTTTCATGTAAAACCATATTCAAGTCACCCAAGATAACAGAAGACGTTGACAACAGTAAAGAAGTTGTACTACCGACCGAGTTCGAAGAAGGAAGTTGCAGAGTTTGTGGTGAGATGTTTGGACTATCAACAGGTCAAAGAATAGTGTAATCATCCAGGTGGGTTGCCTCAGATTATTTTGATTCCGGAGTGGAAATGTGAGGTCATTTCCATGGATTTTATTATAGTTCTTTTGAGGACATTGAGGCAGCATGATCCTATCATGGTTGTGGTAGATAGGTTGAGCAAGGCAGCTCACTTCATTCCAGTGAAGACTACCTATTTAGCTAGTGAGGTAGCATAGGTCTTCATTAGGGAGATCATGAGATTGCATGGTGTTTCGAAGAATATTGAGTCAGAAAGGGATGTGAAGTTCACTTCCAAATTTTGGAAGGAGTTGTTTGCAGGATTGGGAACAGAGTTGGCCTTCATCACAACTTATCATCCACAGACAGATGGATAGAAAAAGAGGGTTAACAAGATACTATAGGATATGTTGAGGATGTATGTCATGCATCGATAAAGGATATGGGAGGAGTACCTTCAATTGATTGAGTTTGCATATAAAAACGGTTATCAGGAGTCACTGAGGAGGAGTCTATTTTAGGCACTATATGGGTGGAGTTGTAACATTCCCATCAGTTGGAGTGATCTAGTAATCAGGGTACTTATTGGACCGAACACGTTGAAAGACATGGAATAGGAAATGCAAGTTATAAAGAAGAATATAAAGGTAGCACAGGACAGGCAGAAAAGTTATGGAGACTAGCACGGGGAATTTAAGGAGTTTCAGGTTGGGAACAATGTGTATTTGTGCATCAAGCTCAAGAAGATCTCCTTGAGGATCGAATCATGTGCCAAGTTGGCACCACGACATTGTGGAACTTTTGAGATCCTTGAGAGGATTGGGCGAGTGGCCTACAGACTTGCACTGCCTCTAACTGTGAAAGTCCATGATGTTTTTCATGTTTCATTGATAAAAAGATATGTAAAGGATGTTGATCATGTTATTGATGGGTATGCATTGAAGGTGGATTAAGAAGGAAAATTCTAGTTGGAACCCCAATGCATATCGGAGTGGAAACATCTCATGCTCCAAAAAAGAGCACTCAAGTAGGTTAAAGTGCAGTGGAAGCACTTTTGGCCCAATGAAGCTACATGGGAGATGACTTATCAGATGCATGCTATGTATCCTTCATTGTTTGCTGGTGAAGGAAAACGAGTCTTGGTATTTTTATATATTTATGTATGGTTTCTATTGTAAATACCACAATGAACTAAGTTATTATTTCCTAAAAAGAGGTATGGTTTCCATGTTGTCATGTTTTACATGATGGTTTTTCTTTTGAGCAGGGTGTTATTGTAAATACTACAATGAGCTGGGTTATAAAGCTCCACAGGTAGTATGTTTTTTCTCTTTAGTGGTTTTTTAGGGTCTAGGTGTGGTTTAACACTGAGGATGGTGTTCCCCTAAGGGGGAGGGGTCTGTAACAACCCCGAGTTAAAATTTTGTGTAATAAAAGTTAATAAAGGTAAAATAAAACCACGAGAAAGGGACACTTATTCCAAGATGAATTTTGGGAAAAACATCCTAGTGGGCATCACTTGTTGGGTTTTATGGCTAAGGTAAATTGGCAAAGGAAATGGCTAATGCTTTAGATAGGAAAAAATGTATTTTTGGCACATTATTTATAAAATAATGGAAATTAGGAGAAAAGGAACGTGAAAGGTCATAGGTTTCATGTGAGGAGGAAAATGAAGGAAAATAATGGAAAATTGAAGAAAATAGAGGCCTCATGAATAAGAATACCTCGGAGCATTAGTTGATAGCTTTTTGTCAGTTTAATGTTAGAATTTGTCTCAGAGAGGAGAAAGAAAGTAAGAAAGCAAGGAAAGGAAAGGAAAGGGAAAGTAAAGAAGGACAAGGAAATCAAAGGAAGGAAAGGAACAAGTAGCTTCAGTGGGAGTACTTCCAGGTAACAAATTGCATGTGTGATTTCCTAGTTTCTTTTGACATGCATGGCATGTGCATGTTGGTATATCGTTCTTTTGTTGTCATTGGCATGGATTTTGTCAAGTTTTGACAATGGCTTTAGCCTAGCCTTGCCATTTTTGGATAGCCATGGTGTGATGGGATTTTTCTTGGTTTGAGATTTGGGTTTTTGGATGGTTTTGAAATCCGGGGTGAGGTGGTCTAAAAAAAAATCCCAAAGGCCTAGGAATCCCTTAACTAGTAATGGAGGGATACATGGTAAATCCTTAGGGTGGAGATAGGAAAATTCCTCAAGGATGGTGAAGGAATTCTGAGGCATCTAAGCTCGGTTCGGTTTTGTGATCTTGATATGAGTTTAGGTATGATCACAATATGGAGAGGGTGGAGGTGATTTAACCTGTAGATTCCCTTGGTTGTTTATGGATTGGTTTATCCCATGAGTTCCCACATTCATGCTTGAAATATGGCACGAGGGTGATTGGATGGATAGAGATTTGGCTTAGCCAATCTATGGTTGGGTGGAACGTGGAAGTCCCAAACTCAACAATATTTTCCTATGGTTAATAAAAGATAAGTTTATCTTGATTTTGGTAAGGAAATGTATTGGTTGTTATGTTGATTTAATGGTTGTTCTCTTATGGTTATTTATATGGTTATATGGTGGTTATAAGCATGGTTTTATGATAGATCTTAGTCATGGATCCTTTCATGTTTTCACTCATAACTAAATAAATAATGAATGAAAGGCCTAATTTGTGTTTAGACAACTAATGAGAGAAGGTGGTGACCCTTCTTGTTAAACCTCAAATAAGTTTTCAGTCCCTTATTTTCAGACTTGCATTCATGCCTTGTATGTTGCATATATACCAAGTGTTTAATAGAATGTCAGTCCCGGTTGGGGATGGTCAGGTCAAGTCCTAGTTCCATATTTTTGTTTACAAGCATTGTCTTCATGTATTTTATGAGTTTTGGAAGTTTCATAGCTTTCTAGGTAGAGTATAAGCCCCAAACCTAGAAAATATCCTTAATTCTTGCAGTTGTTGGCATAACACTGGCAGAGAAAGGCCTCAGTTTCACTAATGTAGGCCTATGGGAGTGACTGGGAACCCATAGTCACATGGAGGCCTTGGAAAGGGAGTGAATGGGACTCTAGCTCAGGTAAAAAGTGAGTTGTCTCTAGGGTTGGACACCTGGAGGGGTTGGGTTACTCCTGGAGGTCCTTTGGCATTTAAGGGAAGTCAGTAAGGTCTTGTTTTGTCAACTCCATTTCCTTAAGGTCATATAGGATGTTGAGTCATACTGTAATAGCCCTTGATATCATCTTTACCCCGGGTAAGACAGTGAAAGTGGGTAGATGTGAGTGGAGGCATTGTTACACTTCTCCCATTGTTAGCCTAGATGTATGAAAGAAAGAAATGAGAACCAAGTACTAAGTACTCAACTTCAATAGAATAAAGAGAATTATATGCTCCTCCATCTTATCTATTCTACATGCCCTGATTTGTGGAAATAAATATTTGAATTTTTTTTAAGAAGTATTGTAGTTTGTCATAATTGCTTTGGATAAATGAGATGAGCTCATTCTCTAGTTGGTGTACTCATAGTTCATCATATTTCCCAAATAGTCCCTTCAATGTCATATAATATTTGTTAAGTGTGGAAGTAGATTCTGTGTGGAAGAGTATATCTATAGATATTAACAATGATAACAACCTAAACATTTATTCCATCGCATTAACATACTTTTATTTGTGTATAGTTTTCTTCCGGAGTTCTCGCATCCATAATTGTTTGAATCGACGTTTCAAGCCATCCACTGTGGCTCATCATCAGGATACTTTTCTTTCTCAAATGAAAAATTAGGTTGTAGTTCAATTCCCATTCCAATCCTATAGAGTCCTTTGCTTCTAAGTAGAAGGAGAACTTGCTGCTTCCATTCAAAGTAATTGAATGGTGTGAGGATTACTGATGACAAATGATCCATTCTTTATGTGTAGTTAAATAATTTTTCATGCAGAAATAAAAATAGGTGCTTCTCCTTACAAGCACCTCTTGTGTTTTGACACCATGTAAAATTATGGGATGACCTACATACAAAAATCTAGTCGCAAAGAAGAGACAACAATTTGTGGTCTTTAGTCCAAAAGAATGAAGAGAGAAAGAGATAATTTGAATTACTTCAAAGAATGAACGAATTACATATAAATAATAATCTACATGAGAGAGATAATGTGCACTAGGTTCGGATTCTAGCACATGCACATATATAGTCACTAGTAAGTGACCCCATAGTCTTAGTTTACCAACTATGCAATGGATTTAGTTCTTATTTAACTATCCATGCACAAGTGAAAAAACCATACATGCATAACAAGTCTCAATTAACTAGCCATGTAGAAGTGAGGAACTCATGCACGCATTGCAACTACAAATGCATGTACAACCTTGAATGAGTGGAGTGACAAGCTAGTGTTGCATGTAGAATTACACTCCACTTGAGTAACTAAAGTGAAAATAATGCATAACTCAAGGAGAAATGTGCACTTATCTAGTAGGAGAATATTCTCACCAAAGGGGGAATATCTAAGACCAAGTGTCCTCTCTACCCATGAATTATAGAACTTACGAAAATGTAAACTGATTTTATATGTATGTATATATATAGATATATATAGGCACACACACACACACACACTAATAGGGTGAAAAAATTAACAAGTAAAGGAATTTGACAACAACTATATAATCGAACAAGAAACTAGGATTGACTACAATAGGAGAATTAACCATGTCAAGTAGACTAACCACCATAAGGAAATTTAATGCACCAACAAAATCAAATCGACCAAGAGAATCAACCATCTGAATAAAACACTGATTAGATCCCAAAGCACATACATAAAGTAAAATTTGTTTGAGTTTTTGAATTCCACATAAGATTATGCCAAAACAAGCCAATAAATTTTCCTGTTAGATTTGGGACTTGCTAAACCTCATGTTTTGACACTGCATGGATTAATGTCACCCTATATTTTCCATATGTCATTGATAGAACAAGGAACTCAAAAAGTTTGTCCATTACTTCTAGAATAATCAAACAAATCAACAAAACTAACCAAGGAAAGATAATTAACTAAGAAAAGCCAATCATTGAAACAAGTAGAAGTGACCAGAGAAAGGAAATTGATCATGTCAACATATTTGACTAGCTGAAATGAATTCACCACACTCAAGGAATTTGACTGAAAAGAGAAATCAATTGCATGGATTAAATTGACCACATTAAATCAGTTGACTTGGCTAACCAAATACTAAAGGTAGTCAACAAACAAGTTCCTATAAATCCCACACATGACTTTCATGAAGTGAATTTAATGGATGCAATAAATGTCTAATGATGTCTATAAGACACTTTTTCACATGATTATTTCTCACCCCACCAAGAAATTCTATAAATAGAGATCCATTACATGCACAAGACACAAATTATGCATCCTCCAAGAGATCAACAAGCTATTGGAGCCATTAGAAGTGGAAAATCACAATCAAAGAGCATCCTAACTTTGAGAAACCCAATGACTTAATGACCAATCCAATAATGTTTAGGAAGAGAGGAAAAATGCATGCTAGTGAAAGCATTATCGAGCCTGAGACTAGGACCAAAGTTGATAAAACAAGTGTAATCAAGTTGGAAAACTACATAAAAAACATTTGAAAATATAAGTTGGATGAAATTTTATGGGAAAAGAAATGGGAAGGCTTTATGAGTTGGGAATTGGTTGCAAGTAGATGGAAGAAGGAAACCCTTGTTCTAAAAAAATATGATATTCAAAGTTAAATGAGAATTCCATGGCTAGCTAACTTCCAAGGATGGAAGGAAGAAGTTATTACATTTATCATTAGTCAATATCATGAAGGAAGATTTTGGCTAGATATACTATTGCACATTACAGGTGGACTAATACATAAAATAACACAAATCTAATTGATGTCCCCGCCAAAATATCCAACTCAAGTAACATAATAAATCTCATTCCAAATATTTCACAACACCAAAACCTAAGTGACCATACAAAGCATTCTACTTCACCATATAATAAACAAAATTTGGCCCCTTCTTTAAAGATGAGTTTACCGTATGAAAGAAGTAGGTAGACCTAGTTGAATGTGTAAAGTGAATATACCAAGTTGGATGCTAGAAGTGACAAGTCTAGAGTAAGAGAAGATCAAAAGTAGTTTAACAAGTGAGATTGACCAACAACACTCTTACCAAAGAAATTATAAATAAGAACATTTGTCTCTAGCAAATGAACAACCTTAGTCATAACATGGAAAAAAAGAACAACAACAACTAGATCAGGTAAATAAAGAGAAACAAAAATAGTTAAATGGTCCACTCAATGCCCAACAAAATGATGAAGTAATGATTAAATGACTAAACTAGCATTAAATAGAGGAGAAAAAAGATCAACACTAGAAAAAAAAGGAACAAGTCACAAAATAAGAAATGGAGAAATAAACTCAATAGTAGTAAACTAGACCACAACCAAGGGAAGGACAAGAAAACTAGAGTCTACATATTCTTCTAAGACAATACAAACTAGATACTAAATCTAATATAAATTTTCACCTACCTAGTCCATCTAATGATTAAATCATGGACTTGTATAATCCAATTTCTAAAGAGCCTTAGTACAATGGAGGAAGCCCATGAACTATAAAGATAAAGTATCTAAAATGAAAGAAAAATAGAAGGCTACTTAAATAGAGTGCGTCAATCAAGCTCAAGAAAAATTACATATCGAAACCAAGTTTGACTTAGATCTCTTCAAAAATTAGTGCAACATTTGGTCAACATGAACTTCCATGTGTGGGATGGGAACATTAAACTACAAGATGAGAATAAGAAACTTATAAGCAACTAGATGATAGCCATTTTGCATACTAAGTATGAAAATTCTAGAAATGTAAGGCAAAGCCTTCAGGTAGTAACAAAAAGGGCATCAACCATGAACAAAAATAGTTAAATGGTCCACTCAAGAGAAACAAAAATAGTTAAATGGTCCACTCAATGCCCAACAAAATGATGAAGTAATGATTAAATGACTAAACTAGCATTAAATAGAGGAGCAAAAAGATCAACACTAGAAAAAAAAGGAACAAGTCACAAAATAAGAAATGGAGAAATAAACTCAATAGTAGTAAACTAGACCACAACCAAGGGAAGGACAAGAAAACTAGAGTCTACATATCCTTCTAAGACAATACAAACTAGATACTAAATCTAATATAAATTTTCACCTACCTAGTCCATCTAATGATTAAATCATGGACTTGTATAATCCAATTTCTAAAGAGCCTTAGTACAATGGAGGAAGCCTATGAACTATAAAGATAAAGTATCTAAAATGAAAGAAAAATAGAAGGCTACTTAAATAGAGTGCGTCAATCAAGCTCAAGAAAAATTTCATATCGACACCAAGTTTGACTTAGATCTCTTCAACAATTAGTGCAACATTTGGTCAACATGAACTTCCATGTGTAGGATGGGAACATTAAACTACAAGATGAGAATAAGAAACTTATAAGCAACTAGATGATAGCCATTTTGCATACTAAGTATGAAAATTCTAGAAATTTAAGGCAAAGCCTTCAGGTAGTAACAAAAAGGGCATCAACCATGAACATGCTACTCAGTGATTGACCTTAACATATTGCATTGACCTATATTCGGTTGAAGCTCCAACAAGAACTTATATTAGAAAATGAGAAAGGACAAGTTCCACACAAAACTATGTTACTTGTGCTCATCAATGTAATTATGCATATATGAGGACATTTAGTATTTCTCTAAAGATGGACATGCTACCTTATCACAATCATAACTAGTTGATATAATATCTCAACCACACTCTAATAGGAGATAATTTAGGTCTCATCCAACAGCCTCCTAAAATCATTAAAGAAGGTTATTCATTTCAAAAGACTCTCTTCACGACAATTATATCTATAATAACAATCTATGACACTATAACATAAGAAAAGTACGAGTTAATCATTCTGATAATTTTAAAGGAACTAATGATCGGGTAATTTAATTGGGTGTTAAATTACTTACTTTCAAATGTCAATCCAAGTTTGTGCACTTATGAAGTACACAAGTCTATATGTGCTAGGAGATTAGCTTTTTAATTTCAATGCTAAAGAATAATTCTACTCTATTGAAAGCAATAAATAAATGACCAAAGGATGAAAAACTTATTCTAAGAGGTGAAATGAAATTATACTCATGAGATGAAGTCCAAACAGAGCACACACATGTGAAGTGAAAGTTAAGGTGGTAAATATTATCTACTTCAACTTTATGAAAGAAAAAATAATCTATTCTAAGAAAAATATAAGTTTATAATCTAAAGAAGCAATAATCTAATCTAACTAATTTAAACTAGAAAGAAATCGAATTCTAAGCTATGAAAAATAAAGGCAATTTAATCTATGAAATCCGATCTATGAAAAGTAAAGACAATTTATGCTATGAAAAACAAGAGTACCCTTTTGAAGAGGACTCGTAAACAAAGATAGTCGTATTTTTTGAAATTTTTTCATTGTGTATATTTTATTTTATTGATTTTTTATTCAACCTCTTTAAAATTGTCCAAAAACATTTCAAACATTATGTTTAAAAGAAATTAGATGAAAAATATCATATGAACTCGAAAATGTCAAGCTCATATGCCATTGGATAGAGGAGTCCTTCATGAATCCAACATGATCAACTCCGCCACCTAAGGACAAATTTTTCCCTAAGTCCGCTATGGTACAAAATGGTGTCGCATAAAAAATTTCAGAAGGGGTGCTAAAATTGTGGATTTTAGGAGCTCAAAAGCTCAAATGAGTGCTTAAAACGCTCGATCGAGTGCTTAAATTTTAAATTCAGATAGCTCGATTGAGCCATTTACATGGTTAACCAGGAGCTCAATCGAGCTATATGGTTCGATGTTAGGTCCCTATAATACTAGTGATTCCCCCATTAATATTGTCATTGTAGCCCTTATTATTATTATTATTGTGCCCCTATTGTCCCCATATTGTTATTAATGTGCCCCATAGAAGCCCACTATTGTTATTGTTGC
Source organism: Pinus taeda (assembly GCA_000404065.3). NCBI lineage: Eukaryota > Viridiplantae > Streptophyta > Pinopsida > Pinales > Pinaceae > Pinus > Pinus taeda. The sequence goes on along the minus strand of APFE031393935.1, from coordinate 972 downwards.
GCCCTTATATTATTATTGTTATCTCGGATTTGATTATATTGTGACCCCTTAGACTCCTATATATAGAAAGGAGGTTTAGTCATTTGTATCATCCAAGAATTATTCATTTGTGTAATTTAAAGGAGGTTCCCACCTCCAAGAGGCTGATTTTGAAGTCGTTGATCCATTTTTTCTATATTTTTGTGAGCTGGTTCATAACATTTGGTATCAGAGACTTGGATTCTAGGGTTTTGATGCTCTGAACAGGCCATTGTGGCATTTTTGCTATAATTTTTTTCTGCAATGTTTCAAAAGATAAAAAAAAAAATCCAATTGAGCCAAAATCGTAAGGATCCTCGTATCCAAATTTCAGATCTTGTCTCGCTATATTTTTAGAGATAGGATCTAAAGAAGTTAGGGTTTCTGTAGGCTCCTGAATTACATCCCAAATAGGTGACCTTGGGAAAATTGTCATAACATTCTCTTTGAGTATCATATTGAAATTTCGTAAGAAGTTACAGAAAGAGGATGGACTGTAGTTGTCTGTGTATCATTTTCAGGTTCGAAGGTTGAAATAGTGACAGATGGCACTTCGTACAAGTTCGCTCTACTGAAAATGTGTATAATTAGGTCATCTTGGGAGATTGGGAATAACTCTTTCTTGGAGAATCCAATTTCGATCAGAATGGTGGTGTTGGAAAGAGGGCTCAGAGGGCTACCACATATCATAATTTCAAACCTTAGAGATACGAAATTTCAGAGATACATCAGATTCAATATCAAGCTCCTACAAAGTGAAAAAAAGTGTGTAGTTTTTTTAATTTTTTTTTATAAGTTTGGTTTGAAAAATTAGTTTGAAAGAATTCAAAGCACATAGTGAAGCATAATTATCATTAATTGATGCCCTGAAGAAATAAAATGGAAACACCTAGTAAGAAACCTGAAAGCTCTAGCATGACTCATGAAGAAGAGGAAGAAATGCAACATGATATA
>APFE031393926.1:16982-50069 GCA_000404065.3 Pinus taeda | reverse complement strand
CAAATCAAAGATTGAGATTTATCTCCAAAATAGTTATAGTTTTTGTCATTTTAATTAAATTGATTAATGGAAAAAAATGTCATATAAATAAGCTTGATAGGAAATGAGTTATAATTTTTTGAGCATGTGGTACTCATAAGCCATAATATTGGCCCATAACGCTGTAACAAAACTTATTTACAAGTTAAAATTTTCATTACAAGTTATTTTAAGTGTATATATATATATATTAAATTAATAATAATAATTTAAAATAAACTTAAAATTTAGCTATTTTTTGAAAAATTTAAAAAAATAAATAAATAAATAAATAAAAATTAACAATGTAAAATGTATCATAAAATAAGATTTATTATTCCGGAAAAAACAACAACTATTTTAAACAAACAAAACAAACCTTAAGTTTCTCTATTCCATCCTCTTATAATTCACACCTTCGAAATGAGGGAAGGCACTAACCCTTCTCCTTCCAATGAAATAGAGACTTAAAGGCAGTATTGGAATCCATGAATGTCCGTAATGGGGGCCTTCGGGATAACTCCGCGACTGGGCAACTCCAGCCAGCTACTTGTGTTCGTCGACCTCTACCTAGAAGAAGGATAGGTGGTGCCTGCGCCCTAAATGCTGCTGCTTTTTCAACTACTACCATAGAGACCTTGACACACTTTGCTATTGGTCATAATATATTTTATACATATAATATAAAAATTAATTAATTTTTACTTAAACGATATATTTTAATCTTATTTAATGGATTTTTTAAAAATTTCACATCAATCTTAAGTAATATGTCTTGCACATAATTTTTCTGGTTGAAATAATTGTGAGAAAAAGTTGTTCTATTCAAATATATTTGATAGTTGTAATTTAATTTTGATCTTTTAAATATGGTTTAATTTTATGGATAAATTAAAAAAGATGAGTATTTTTCTTTTTTTAGCTGGTTAGCATGTATGTTATTGGTAAAAATCAAAAGGGAGCCACACCAACTCTTAACATAATTAGATTCTAGATTATGAGAGATTTTTCGGCCTAAATCACATAATATTTTATTTGTCGACGCGTTTCGAACCAATCAGTGTGGTTCATCGTCGGGACAAGTTGAATAATCAGATCCAAATTGCATGTTAAATAGATAGAACATCCAACTGCTATAATTCTATATTAGGTAACAGCTATGCTGATTAACTAAGGCTATGCTGATTAACTAAAGGCTAAATTTGACCAGGAAACAACTAGATGAAAGGAGGCAAAACTATATTTAAATTAAAAGTTAAAAATTAAAATAAGTTAAAGATATGGAATTTATTAATTATTTAAATTAATAATTAGTTATTACGTCTAAAAGATCATGGGACCAATGAATTTTTTTATTCATGTGTAACCAATTTTATTAATTTAAATTATATATTATAAACGTGTTACATATTTAAGAATAAATCATTTATAAGTTATAAATTTTATTTAATGATAGTTAATTGTTTAACTTTTATTAAAATAAAAACCCAATAAATTAATTTTTTTAAGTATTATATAGTAAGGTAAATCATAATATTATTAATATTTAAATTGTATTGTATATTAATTGTTTTAACCTGTTTATTTAATTATAAAATAGAATGATTTCAATATTAAAGTCATTATTTTTCATCTATTAATTAAGCATAAATTAAATGTTATTAAAAAACTCATACTATAAAGACAATCCCACCAAGGAAAAAGGTCAAAGAGAGAAGGATACAGGATCACAAGGGGAAAAAACTAATTAAAAATAAAAAGAAAACTAGAACAGGCTATACAAAGAAGGAGGGGAGGAAAAGAAGAAAACTACTAGGAAGAGAGGGCTGGGACCTAGCAACTATTGATCTTCCAACCGTCCTCCCTATTGAGATTGCTCGGCCCTTTTTCAATCTCAAGGGCTTCCCTAAATTTGCGGTGATGGAACTGCGAAACTCTAGCAATAACACTCGCTTCTTTTATACAAACATGATGTTTGGTTTTCTCTGCATGCTCTGCTAAGGCGGAAGACTTGGTTCTCCTATGCTAAGGCGGAAGACTTGGTTCTCCTATGCTTAAAGTCAGCTACGTGCTCACTAATCCTATGCTTAATGGAGCGTCAAGTCTCACCAATATAGGGGGTCCCACAGGAACAAGGAATAATATAAACCCCTTTCATGTCCTTAGGGTCCATAGGATTCTTCAATGATTTGAGGGACTTACAAATGGTGGGGTTTGAAGGTTTAAATTGGATTTTTATTTTTAAATAAACAAGTTAAAACAATTAATATACAATTAAATAAAATTATAACTTATAATTGATTTTTATTCTGTAAACACGTTTATACTATATATATATATATATATTATATATTAATATAATCTATATTAATAAAAATTGGTTAAGACCTTTGATAAAAAAATTCATTTGTTCCATGATCTTAATGTAATAACTAACTACTAATTTAATAATTAATGAATTCCATATCATTAACTTATTTTAATTTTTAACTTTTAATTTAAATATATTTTTGTCTCCTTTCCCTAAGTCTGGTTTCCTGGTCAAACTTAGCGGTTAGTTAATCAGCATAGCCGTTACCTGATCTAAAATTATAGCCGTTGGATGTTCCGCTCTGTCTATTTAACATGCAATCTGGGTTTGATTCTTCTGGTTGGTTCGAAACGCGTCGACAATGAAATATCATATGATTTACACCTAAAAATCTCTCATAACCCGATATGGATCACAAAAGGCTCAATTCTATAATAGATTCTAGATGTCCTTCTTAATTGAGTGGAGTTTTGAACCTAATTCTTCTTAAAATACAAAACCCAAAAAAATGATTTTTTTCTTTCTATACAATAGTTTTAAAACTCATAACAAGTGAACACAATATTATCATTTGTACTAATTGAACCTACTTAAAGAGTATAAACATTATAACAACATTTTTCAGTAAAAATTACATAGGAGATAATCTCTTCGATGCGCTTCGAACCAACCAATGTGATTCATCTTAAGAAGTTAATTTGACTAAATATATATATATATATAAGAAATTCTCTTTGACCCAAAAAAATATAATTATAATTATGTTTTTGAATTAAATAAATTTTTTTAATTTATATAATATAAAATTAATTTAATTATAATATTATATGGAAATAATAATTAGAATTCCAAAATCAACTATTCAAAGAATATTTAAAAAAACAAAAACCAAAACTTTGGGAATATGAATTTTTAAATTATATTAAAATAATAATATTTGTTATTACAATAAAAATCAATTTTATAGAAGATATTAATTGAAAATTATTATTATGGAAGATACTATAAGGATAGTATTCTATAACTATTATAAATAAGAGTTGTAATGTTATTAAAAAAATATTTTTCCAATAATTAAAAAAAAAAATAAATAAATATATATATATATATATATAATATATATATATATATAATTCTTCTGAAAAAAATAAATAAATATATATATATATGAAAAGAATGTGTATGAAGATAAACATTCTTATATATGTGTATGTGTGTGTGTTTTTTCTAAGATTACTATAGGATTAACTTAAGACTTGAGTAGTTGTCATTCGGAGTATTTAAGCCATCAAAATCACTGCTTTAGGCTATATTAATCTTTAGCACTATATTTTTATCCATCAAGCTTCAAACCTATAACTTTTACAACAAAAAATACCTTAACACAACACTTTTCTTTTACTTTTAATAAACCATATAAAATATTTTTTATCTTTACAATAATTTAATATATATATATATAAACATATTAAACGGTTTTTATATAAGAAAATTAATTATTGGTTTGAAATATATTTTAAAAAAATTTTTTTTGACGTGTAGTATATATAATTTTCTTTATCCATCGTAATGGTGTTAAATTAAATAATTGTGGGAAAAAGTGGTATCTTAATTCTTTGGATTCAAATTACGATATATAAGTTTTAGTTAAATTAATTATGATGGATTATAAATGAATGTATGATTTTAAAAAAAATAAAAAATATTATAGATAGTTGTCTTGATTATAAGTATTATATATATATATTTATTTATTTATTTGGGAGTTGATTTGTTTAAGATTTTTTATTTTATATATATATATATAAAAGTAAGATGAGATTAATATTGACTAAAAAAATATATATATATTTATTTTATGATTAGCTACTAGATAGACCATTTGCGGAAATTTTCATGCTTTGATACTTTGTATGTTTGAGATCCGCTATTTTACTAGACTAAAAATTAGATTTATATATAAACTTGGGGCAAAACACTCCCTAAAGGAGTTGTTCAAGGAGCGACTATGAAACTAGCAATCAGGTTGGGCAACAATCAAACCTTGATCAAACTCTTTAGACATACATATTATCACCCCTTGGGCAAAGATTACAAAAAGGAGACAAAAATTCCATACACATGAGACTTAACTGAGGAGGGCTAGTCCTCACTAGCGGTGATGGGTTCAGCTGGTGACCCGCTCGCTTGAACACCATCTTTCTTCACTTTGTTGAGGCTGGGGAGAGAACAACCATCCCCTACCTGATTCTTTTTGGTGCTTTACTTGAGACATGTATATTGTAGTGAATCCTTGGTGATAAATTTCTTATGATGCACCAATTCCACAAAGACAATGAACTTCACATCCAACATGTCCAACTTCTCCTCCAAATCTTTCCTAGCATTAGCGTTTTCTTGCATTGCAACCCATGCAAGTTTTCATTGTCCAAGCGAGCTTGATAAACGACTAAAAATATTTTCACAAGATCTTGTCAATCCTAGGTTTGGAATCCATTTGAATTGCTCGTCCACATCTTCAGTGTTGATGTTCCACCTAATTTAAATTGCTTGCTCCTTTAGTTGGTTGATATTTTCTTTAACCTTAGGAGGGACGACATTACGAAAATTGAGGGCCGCAGTCTCGGCCCTTGTTCTGGGTCGCATATCATCCTGCCTCCAACGATCCACCTCTCGATCTGCGACTCGAAGAGGAGACTTTGGCAGAATGGGGGATCCGAGCCATTTGGGGTTTACCAAATATTTTTAAGAAAAACTGAAATTAACTTATATATATATATATTATATATATATATATATATATAATATATATTATATATATATATATATATATATATATATATATATATTATATATATATAATATATTATAAATGAAAGTACATGAAACAACAAAGCACTTCCTCACCATTTCGTGAATGGTTAAATTAGGTTAAACCATCAGCCTTGATTATGGGCTTCACGCCAAGGGAATCAAAGAGAGTCGAACTAGTGATGATCAAAAACTAATAACAATCTCAAAGACCTGGCTCTCGACCTGGCTCTTTGAGATTGTTATTAGTCGTTGATCATCACTAGTTCAACTCTCTTTGATTCCATTGGCGTGAAGCCCCATAATCAAGGCTGATGGTTTACCTAATTTACCATTCACGAAATGTGAGGAAGTGCTTTGCCGTTTCATGTACTTTCATTCCATATATATTACTTATAATTTAATATTTCGTGGAATTAATATATATATCGATTCACCATAATTTAAAATAATAATAAAAAACAAAGTGGCGGGAGGGGGAGGGATTCTCTTGAATCTTGAGGAGCACCAAGTAATAATATATGCCTAGGGTCTTAGCACATAAACAAATAACATGGCATAAATGTATAGGATTTTGTTTAGTCTTCAATTAGCTAAGGACAATGAACTCTCCAAGATCATAATTTTGGGAGATTTCCTTATCACTATCCAACATTTGCACAATGGTTCTCTTCCAAAAAAATAACTATCCTAGTCTTCTTCTTCAAAGAATCATGAGCATCTTGGATTCTTTCTCTAGCAAGACATTCTTCCACTTCTTACAGAATCAAAACAAGGAGGCTGACGAATAGTCCAATCAAGCTTATAGATTGGAGGCTAGACAAAGTGATGTTAATGGTAAGCTCATATGGAAAAATATCCGTCGATGAACTCAATGCAAGTCCCTAATTATCTCATCTCCTTGGCCATGTAAGATTAGGATTAAAAGAATATATTTTGAGGAGGCCACTAAGACACGTTCTCATGTGTTATATGCCCCCTTATGCAAGTGGAATATGAGTTTATTAATGTTGTGGTACTATTCTGTTGCGAAAGCTGATGTCGCAGGTTGCAAGCATGCATGCAACGCGCCTCCACACTCCTCGCCCAAGGTGAATTCAACAGTTGATGGCTCTTTCATTTATTTGCATGCTTTCATATTTTGCTCATTCATGCCTTCAAGAATGTGAGAGTTAATGAATCATTAGGGCGATTCAATCTTTGTAACCTGTGTGTCCTTTGGTTCTAAAATTATATTCAAGGAGGTTGGCCATAAGTTGAATATGCAAAAAATGGGCCTTTGGTGTTGGCTTGTGTTCTAGAAGCCATTAAAAAGGGTTTGGATTTGTATCATCTTCAATGTAGCTCCCTTGTAGGGTGGGTTCCACAGAGTAAACATAAAATATATAAAAAAAAATGGTGTATATTTCATTTTGCTACTCATGTGTATCATTTTCCCTTCAACATGGTTCCTTTGTTAGATAGGTTCCACCTCTTCTAATTAGGATGGTGTACATGCCATCATAATCATGTCAAATTCCATGGCAATTGGCATCCCAGGCTATAAGATCATCACTTTCCTTCTCCTTTACATTGTTCTTCTCTATATGACCCCTCCATGGAAACCATACTATGGTTAATATTACGCCAACAAAGTGTCAATGGACAACCTAGGTCCACCCTCATTAATAGCTAAATGCATCCACAATTGAAACACATTACAATCATATGACCCATAGGAAACTAATCAATCATATGTTCATTACTATGAGTTGTAAGAATATGGGTGTGAAGGTAAGCCTTAAAATTTACCAATGGTCCTTTTATCATGCAATAGGTTTGGAAGGTGTTGTGGTTTGAGCCTAATCATATTTCCATCAAATAGATGGTCATGATGTGCCCCAAAGTTGACATGTACTATTTAGTTTAACCAAAACCAAACTCAGGGAAGTAAAATAAAAATGAAATGTGTAAAACCCTTGTAAATTAAAATAGGAGACATGGCATACATGTGTGTCGAAGGCAAGCGAAAAATTCAAATTAGTGGAAACAAATCTTAGAGGAAAACGACCATCTCAGGGGTATTTCGCTATTCATTTTACCACAAGATGAGGGGTTGTTGGGTTGCCAGGATTTTTGTTGCCATAATTATTATTTTTAATGGAAATAAGTTTTGGTTTTTTAAATTAAATGATATTTGGTTGTGTAGTATTTAGTATCTTATTGAATCTAAATTCGAGATCGTTTGCTCACTGAATGTTCTAGAAATGGTTCGAGATCATTGAAAATTACTTTAAAATGATGGTAATCACCTAGATTATTTACGTTCTTTACATTTTTATAGTGTTTATGAGGATATTGACCATGATTTCATATTCCTTTAATGGGTTTTTTGACTGAAGAACATTTATTTAAATTCTAAAATTTAAGTATTTCTATGATAACTGTGAAGAAGTTAATGCATTTGAAGTAAGATTTTTTTGCAATTGGCACAAGAATACCATCTCTTTCCTACCAATTCGACTAAATATTTTCTTTGTTTTCTCAAATACACTGTTGAGGTAACTCCATGATAGAGAAGCTTCTGCAATTACAATAGGGGCATATAAAAGTAGCATTGTGCAGTGCAAGATGGATGATTGAAAGGTCACCAATGGTCATCGAATGGATTTGGTAGTCATGAGCAAACAAAAAGATTATGGAAAACATAAAATTGGGAAGATTTTTTAGATAAAAAATAAAATTTATATGAAAAAACACGACTATAAACACGATTACAGATTGTAATTTGGATTAAAAACAAAAAACAAAAAAACAAAAAAACAAAAAAAACAAAAACAAAAATAAAAACAAAAACAAAACAAAACAAAAACAAAAACAAAAAAACAAAAACAAAAAACAAAAAACAAAACAAAACAAAACAAAAAAAGCAAAAACAAAAACAAAAAACAAAAACAAAAAACAAAACAAAACAACACAATTGAGTTATGAAGAACTTAAGATGGATTTTTCCAAGTTAAAATTTTAAATTCCTTTGAAATCTTTATCATTTTGAACAAGGTTTGTAAATAGTTTTGAAAGGAAAATAACCAACAATGATGTAGAGCAGATTGTCTAATCTGTAAATTTTACCTGTTGAATAATAAATGATTTATCTTTTCTCTTTATAAACATATGGAATTTTATGTTTTTCTCATTTTATATATATTAATCTAGAGTATGTGTCATTGTAATGTAAAGAAATAGTCTCTCCCATTGTCACTCTTTTCAACTATTTTTATATTGAAATTGTTATTATTAAATTTTACTAAAATGGTTTTTTAAATAAAGAAAAAATGTATACGTGTTAATAATTAATTATAATTGTTATGTGTTGTTATAGAAAACATATATATGTTAAGAATGTCTAATATTGGTTATTGTACCAAGGTACTCTCTAATCCAATATGGTAGAGATGTTATAACATAATGTATTTTTGTAAATAAAAATTTAAAGATTAAAAATTAAATTAATTAAAAAAAAAAATAATGTAAACATTTTAACTCTGTCAAAATAAAATAAAGCTCACTTCGCATGTTGTTGTTAAATGTTGCCAGAAATCATAGTTTAAACTAAGAAAAAATGAGCTTTGCGGCTCCTTACTCTTGGCGGCTAGGTTTTTCCTAGTCGCAACGTTAGCTAGCTCATATTTGATATGCAAAAGACTGTAGTGCTCTGATCTTGGACTCCATTTCATGATTTGGTTGTTGAAGATTAGTTTTTGCTTAAAGAGACCCTGACAGTTGTAGTTGTGAGTCTACTAAGGTTCAAGCTTGCATTTGACAGACGTACCACAAGAGGCATCTCAGATCTGATCTTGCGGATCGATTTTCCTCTACTCATTATGGAGGAGTTGGATGCTTTCAGAGCCCTGCTGCAAGCGGAAAAACCACGGGGGTCTTCTTCTCCCTCCCAAAACATTGTGAAGAAATTAGCTGAGATTCTGATGTGGAACTCTCTCTGTCATATCCATGTAGGAAAGCCTTATCCCTCTCAGAAAAATCATTGGTTGACAAGTTTATGGGCTTATGGCCGAATCCAAAAGTTATTGAATCCTGGATCACAGAACAATGGACCCCATGTTTCAAGGTTAAGTAACTTTCTTTGCAATAAGCAGGGGTTTCTATGTTTTTCTATTTGTCAATAAACTGGAAAAAGACCTGATTTTTAGACTAGGGCTGCATTTTTTGGGGACCAGAGGCCTCTTTATCTCCCCATGGACTCTGGATTTCAATCCAAATTATGAAATTACTTCTATGCCAGTCTGGATTTGGCTACCTCACCTCCCATTTCATCTTTGGGGACCCGATGTACTAAAAACAATTGGAAATAAGTTAGGTCGCTATCTGGACAAAACATAACCAAAACAAGACCAATTTTCTTGCTCTCGCATATGTGTCGAAGTAAATCTCTCTAAAGGTTTATCAGAAGCCCTAAAAATAAATTCAAGGAAATGGAACCATAATCATGTTAAATGATCCAAAAATACATAAACTTTAGTTTAATTATTTAGAATATAATATTCAATTATCTAGAATATTTAATTAGATATTGGAGATATTTTAGAATAGCTAATTGTTGTAAAAGATATGACATCTAGAAATATATCATTTTATTATGAGGGCATTAAATGTAAATGGACACTTGTAAATGAAATAAGTGATCATAACAAAATTAGCTTATTTAAAGCTTGTTTTTCCTCTTGTAAGAATATTGACTAATTGTATGTAAACTCTTGCAAATATTATATAATTTTCTTTTCCGTTTAATAAAATTTATGTGTCTAAAAACACTTGTGCTATTATTGTGATTTCGAAGCAACAATTAATATATATGAGGCGAAGAAAGAAATTCCAGCCTAACAAGCTTTTGAAAAATTCCATCAAAATGCTATTGATTGCTATGCAGTAGTTCAGATTTTTATTAAGGAAAAGAAATTTGACTATTATATTTTTTATTGTTGATTTGAGATTTGGAAATATTTTATTATCTTTGGATCACCCCCAAAAGTATTTAAAGCTTTAAGAAACTTGTGAATTTGAAACTGTTTGAACGTTGGAGAACTCGAACTGTGTGCATGCAAAACCCCTGCAAGGTGAAATACCAGGGATTGGTTCGCTCCAGATTTAACTCCACAGCCTTAGAGAGATTAATCTATGTTCGTTGCAGAAGGCTGGTGCGTTTGGCGCTTACAGATTCAACAAACAACAATTATAACGATTTTATTCCAGTGAAAAAGCCCGCACTGTGGTATCTCTATTGGGATTTCACATTTTTCCGGTAGGTTTTTATGCTTCATATCTATTTATATATATGATTGATACCCGCCTGTTCGTCCGGGTCTTCTCTGCAAATTTTTTTTAGATTCCACAAAATTATTCCGGTAGGCTTTGTTATTCATCAGTTTTCTTCCGAATCTTATAAAATATTAAAGCTAGGATCTCTCTATTAGTTCTGTGATTATTCGCCATCAAAAGATCTGATTTATACGGATTTTTAATGGCTGATCCTTTGAATTGTAGGATCCCTTCTCCATCACTGTGGTATCAGTGGTTGAATGCCACAGTGAATGTTGCAAAGAACAGTACAAAGAAAAACGCGGAGGGGCCAACAACGTTTAGAGATCAATGTGGAGTGAAGAAAGCGTGGAAGAGAGCTAGCCTCCAAGAAAGCATGGAAGAAAACTAGTAGTTTGCCAAAAACAAATGCGTTGAAAATTTTTATGGTGCCCTATTTAACTTCAACTTTCCCACCAATTTCCCTTTAAAGTGTGCTTGAGATTCGTTCAAGTGACTTCATAAAATATTAATTCTCTTTTTATTTTGAATTTTGGAGAGATGAGTTGAAATTTGGGGAATTCGTTTGCAATTTTTGTGAAATGTTGTAATTTGGAGTAATAAGATGTGAGTTTTGTAACTTTAGAGTGATAAGGTGTATGCAATTTGTAATATTTGTAGTTATTTTTGTAAAATTTTGTAATATTTGGAGTAATAAGGTGTATTTGGAATGATAAATTGTCATTACTTTGAGGGGTGTTTCAAAAGATAACTAGCTACAATTATAGAAGTCAAATTGCAAGAGCATTGTAAAGTCAAATTTTGAAAGTTTTTTGTAAAATTTCAGAGAAATTGGCTAGAGCCAAGCGCAAAGCTTAGTCATTTTTCTTTCCAAACGACTATATGAGGGTCAAGGCCAAGCCCCGATAGATCGTTTTTTTGTCTGTAGTGTTGCGCATGGTGTGGTGTCCATGTTCTTTTTGTGGTGCATGATCCATCTTGGTGCATATATTTACTTTTACAATGTCCAAGCTGGTAAATTTATTTTCTGAATCTAACAGACTTGAAGGTGCAAAGAATTACAAGACATGGAAAAGGTACATAGAAAGCATTTTGATTTACAATGAACTCTGGCGAGATGTATGTGATGGTGATGTTAAACCAAATAAACCTACATATGCAGTTTTACTAGCTAAATCGGAGATCAAATAATGCCAAAGCATTAGCATTAATCAAATCTTCAGTTAATGATGAAATGTATGTTCACATTAAAAATGCTTCTGATGCATGGTCTGCCTTAAGAAATTTAAATATTTGTTTGATACACAACCTGAATCTAAGAAAGTTGATCTTCAATTGAAGTTGTTGTTAGTCAAGGTTGTCATTGATGTCAATATGGCATTGTTTGTGATGGCACATTCTTGTGATCTGTGATGTTGCCCATTGATCATAGTGATGGAAGTTCTAATGAAGATGTCATAACCTCATGTATATTATGATATCCTTGATGAAGAACTTGATGACATATGGTGACATAGTTGGAGATCATATGATGAGATGGAGGACCATATGGATTGAATAAAGCATAAGCATTGAATATATATATATATATATATATAGACAGAATAGAAGCATCTGACCCAAGGAGCAGTCCCAAGGAGAAAGAGGAGGAAAGTCATCAGAGCCATTGGAAAGCCATCAGAAGCTATCAAGAGCCAAAGGAAAGCCAACAGAAGTTAAGAGCAGAAGCGACAAGTGAAGGAGGAGGAGATCCAAGAGAAGCAGTTCAAAAAGAAGCATCGAAAGTTAAGAACAGGAGCGACAAGCCGAGGAGAAGCAGATCCAAAGAGAATACCACATGTGCCCAAGAGAAAGAGCCAAAGGGTAGAAACTGTGATATCAGAGGAGTAAAGAGAAACATATCGCCGAAATATCCAGAACCAAATCAGAGAAATCATATCGGTGTTTTAATTGTGTGTCACCACTCAAACATCTGACTCTGATCTCTGATAGGCGATGTGGACCTCCGATCTCCGAAATGCAACATGGACCTCTGATCTCTGATATGCAGACTGACTTGTTTTAATAACGATTTAATTACCAAATCGCATCCACCATTTATCATAGCTTTTGGAATGGGACCTCCAATAAGATCCTTCAATAAGGCCTCATCTTCGATTGTGGTATGCTTTGTGGACCTGACTAGCCTTATTATAACGTTTTAAAATGAAATATCGCATTCGTGCATCAAAACTTTCCTATCGCAAGTTTTGCAGGCATGTCATGTTAAAACCTCCGAATGTGATATGGTTGTGGACCCGATTTCTCTATCATAACATGTTTAATGTAATATTGCGTCCATTGCGTCTGAGGTTAGAGAAAGTAGGGGCGATATATGTTATAGGAATATCAACATTGTGGCGATATGTGTTATAGGAATATCAGTGTTGCTTAGCAACCCCGCCTTAGCAAAATGAATGACTGATCACTCTGGTGTGTTCTCCAACTGACCCTCAAGCCTCTTCTTATACTTTACTCGTTGGTCCTTCAACGACCGAGATTAAATCTCTAATCAACGGCTAAGATTAGATTTGGCTTGATCCTTGAATTTTGAACCTTCTAACCCAGTTTTATATTAATACCCATTAATATTTTATTTTCCTAAGTTTAGACTTAGGAACTTCATTAAAATTTTTAATTATTTTAATATCTCCCAAATAGGTTGGAATCTGCCCAAACCATTTTGGGGTCTTGGAGATCTAATGTGCTTTAGCCTCTCCACCAATTTTCATGGATAGAGCACATCCGATGCTACCCCAAATCAACACTCCCTCTCAGCGAGGACTGTGCTCTAGTAATTCTCCGCACTGAGCATCACTGTGATTATATGGCACCGGTACCTATGCTGATGTTAGGCCCATGGTCTTGCCACTGCTACTGTTGCATTCGTACGACAACTCCCTCTACATCCGTGCTACTGCTGGTCCACCCTCCCAAGACTGCATCTTCTCTGCATCCCCCTCTCATCATGTTGCATTGAGCTACTACCAACTGCTACTGCATTGCAACTCAGTTACTGAGAAGTAAGTAACTGGTCCTCCCTTTTTTGACATCCCTATCAAGCTAGAAACACTTCTGATGTTGAAGCTCTCTCTGTCGCTAACAAGTGCTCCCTCTATTGAATTCTGTGCTACTGCAACAACTCCCTACATCTTGCACCGTTGCACACCTCTCTGTGCCATCCTGCACTGGTGCAACACTCTTTGTGCCTCTCGCATTGTTGCAGCTTGCTAACCTTGTGTTGCCCGGGGACTCATGCACTGTAGCACTCTCTTTCGCTTCATCCGCATCTGTCTCTACCGACATTCGCTAGTCCTGCTACTCTCTCTCCGGTGCTCCTGTAGCAAGGTACAATCCAAGAGATTGGGTACCTCAAGGATCTTGCCCCTCATCGCCTATAGTCCTCCCAACTACAACTCGATGTCTCCCCACCTCTTCTCTAGAGGTACATGAGCACTCATGGCACAATCGTCATCAACGACCATCTCCGCTCCTCTCTTCGACTCCCACTGAATCTCTACTTCCCTCCTGGAAGTTTTCTTCTAGACTCTCTATGAGTGTCGATTTCCCTCCTGGAATTCCTTCTACAAACAGCCAAGTTGCACCTCTTCGATATTTTGTGCACTTGCAACATTGATCTGGATACCTTGACTAGAAATCCACCTCGGTAGCAACTCCCTCTACCTTGGTTTTTCCCTGTTAGGTACTGTTCTTCCCATAGTATCTCACTAGTTTCCCTTTAAAGTGTGCTTTAAGGAGATTTGTTCAAGTGACTTCATAAAATATTAATTCTCTTTTTAAAAGGACTTCATATTATTTTTTTTCTAAAGTGAGTTTAAAAGAAATTAAAATTTTATTAATGGAGTTAGGTGTAATTTTTTTTATTTTTCATTTTGGAGAGATGAGTTGAAATTTGGGGAATTTGTTTGTAATTTTTATAAAATGTTGTAATTTGGAGTAATAAGATGTGATTTTTGTAACTTTAGAGTGATAAGGTGTATGTAATTTGTAATTTTTGGGGTAGTTATTTTTGTAAAATTTTGTAATATTTGGAGTAATAAGGTGTTTTTTTTTTTAGTGATAAATTGTAACTCGAAGTAATGTCTTTATTTTGAGGGGGTGTTTGAAAAGATAACTAGCTACAATTATAGAAGTCAAATTGCAAGAGCATTGTAAAGTCAAATTTTGAAAGCTTCTTGTAAAATTTCAGAGAAGTTGACTAGAGCCAAGTGCAAAGCTCAGTCGGTTTTCTTTCCAAATGACTATATGAGGGTCAAGACCAATCCCCGATAGATCGTTTTCTTGTGTGTGATGTTGCACATGGTGTGTTGTCCATCTTTCTTTTGTGGTGCGTGATCCATCTTGGTGCATATATTTACTTTTACAATGTCCAAGCTGGTAAATTTGTTTTCTGAATCTGACAAACTTGAAGGTGCAAATAATTACAAGACATGGAAAAGGTACATAGAAAGCATTTTGATTTACAATGAACTCTGGCGAGATGTATGTGATGGTGATGTTAAACCAAATAAATCTACATATGCAGTTTTACTACTTAAATGGGAGATCAAAAAATGCCAAAGCATTAGCATTAATCAAATCTTCAGTTAATGATGAAATGTATGTTCACATTGAAAATGCTTCTGATGCATGGTCTGTCTCAAGAACATTTAAATGTTTGTTTAATACACAACCTGAATATAAGAAAGTTGATCTTCAATTGAAATTGTTGTTAGTAAATGGTGTCATTGATGTCAATATGGCATTGTTTGTGATGGCAAATTCTTGTTATCTGTGATGTTGCCCATTGATCATAGTGATGAAAGTTCTAATGAAGATGCCATAACCTCATGTATATTATGATATCCTCGATGAAGGACTTGATGACATATGATGACATAGTTGGAGATCATATGATGAGATGGAGGACCATATGGATTGAATATAGCATAAGCATTGAATATATATATAGACAAAATCGAAGCATCGAACCCAAGGAACAAGAGGAGGAAAGCCATCGGAACCCATCAGAGCCATCAGAAAGCCATCATAAGCTATCGGGAGCCAAAGGAAAGCCATCGGAAGTTAAGAGTAGGAGCGACAAGCGAAGGAGGAGGAGATCCAAGAGAAGCAGTTCAAAAAGAAGCCATTGAAAGTCAAGAACAGGAGCGACAAGCCAAGGAGGAGGAGATCCAAAGAGAAGACCACATATTCCCAAGAGAAAGAGCCAAAGGTTAAAAACAATGATATCAGAGGATAAAAGAGAAACATATCGACAAAATATCCAGAACCAAATCGGAGAAATCATATCGATGTTTTAATTATGTATCACCACTCAAACCTTTGACTCTGATCTCCGATACGCTATGTGGACCTCCAATCTTTGATATGCGGATCGATTCGTTTTAATAACGATTTAATTACTAAATCACATCCACCCTTTATCGTAGCTTTTGGAATGGGACCTCCAATAAGATCCTTCAATTAGGCCTAATCTTCAATTGCGATAAGATTTGTGGACTCAACTGGCCTTATTATAACGTTTTAAAATGAAATACCGCGTATATGCATCGAAACTTTCCTATCGAATGTTTTGCAGGCATGTCATGTTAAAACCTCTGATTGTGATATGGTTGTGGACCTGATTGCTCTATCATAACATGTTTAGTGTAATATCGCATCCACTGTGTCCTAGGTCAAAGAAAGTAGGGGCGATATGTGTTATAGGAATATCAACATTGTTGACATCAGAACTTTAGCATGTGCACAAATTAAAAAATCTCAGATATTCGTCTAGTTGCAATATGTAGGAGTAAAGTGATGATTTGGCATGTGGTACCTCCCGACATCCATTGTCATATGGTTTCACATTGTTTAAAAGTTATAGCCGCTCCTATGTTGCTATTATAATATAGTTTATGTAAACAATGAAACTATGTTATATTTGGTTGATTATTAACAAAGACCCCTTCTGATATATTTTTAATGTGCCACCTCATGCACAAGTCGGCGTCTCGCCTAATAAACGTGTATTTTATTGGCAAAACTCATATAAATACAATTCAAATACTTCATTATCAAGTATCGATTTCGATCATCCATCATAAAGAGGAATATATAGTTCACAACTCGTGAACTTGAAAGAGTAAAGGAAAGGAGACTTAGAGGCGGAGAAGGATCATTAGATATATGAAGCAGATAAAGCTGTAAGAGCTCGGATTTGTGGGACATTTCCGGTGAAGCCCAGTTCTATGGACAATCACATTTGAAAGGTTTGGACTAAGTGGAACAGACATATGTAAGAGGTTTGGAGCTACAATGAATTTGCGAAGGCCCAAATCTTTTGTAGTTCGGTAGAAGTGCAAACCTCGACTTGAAGGACAATCTTGTGGAGGTTTATTTAGTAGCTCAATTTAGTTCTATATCTCTGTCTCAGATTTGTGAAAAGCTCGGATTTTGATAACCTCAAACCAATGGAGTTAAGTCTTAGTTCAAATATTTGTGGAAGGGAACCTGAGTTCGGATATGTGTTTGGAAACAGTCAGATAGTCTGCCTAAACTTGGTTGCAAAATTCAATACCTATGTGAAGGCTACTGAAGCTTGGTGTGGAGAATAGGATTAGCCACCTGTGGAGAAACTAAGTTTGTCTTTTGTGATAGGGAATACTTGGAGACATTATGCTTTGCTGAAGTCCTCATGGAGTAACTTTGGAGATTTTGTTTGTGTCCCATGAAGAGCTGCGGAGACACCTTGATGATAAAGCAAGGTTGTCATTGATGAAGTGACATGGAGATTAAGTGGAGGCATTGTTGAAGATAGACAAGGCTCGTTGCAGAAGATATTGGGAACCATAAAGAATCATCAAACTTATCTTGACGAATTATAGCTGAGGGTTGGAGCCCTAGAGGATAGGAGTCCTCAAAAGACGAGGTTGGAGCCTATACTAGAGATAGGGTTGGAGCCCTAGAGGTTGGTGCCTCAAAGTTGACAAGGTTGGAACCATGGAAAGTCCAAGTCAGTGCTTGGAAAAAATACAAGTTGGATCCTGGGAGATTGAAGATTGGTGTCTTCATCTAGGGTTGGAGCCCTACACATTATTGTATTGGATTTATTGTAAAGAGGATTAGATTCCTTGTTATTGATTAATAAAATTATTATTCTATCATTGCTCATTTTGTGTTCTAACTATAAATTATCTTAACTGGTAAAAATAACAATTTAAAAGAAACATTGATTCACCCCCGTTAGTATTTCCAACAATTGGTTCCAGAGTCAGTATCTTCTCTCAAAGCCTAACAGCTTGAAGGTTGATCCTTAGAACACAAATGACAAAGCCAAGGAAGAAAGACTCCAATCCTTCTAATGATGTCTCTTCCTCAACTATGAAAACTAAATACAAACATATTGATAATCTTCCATTGTTCAATGGAAACTTTGATGTATGGAAGGTAAGAATGAGAAATTTCTTAATGACTCAAGGCGTTGAAGTATGGGAATCAATGATTACTATCGCATGATGGAAGGAGAATCCAAGGAATATAATAGAAAAGCAATGAAGGAAATCTTGAATGGGCTGCCAGATGCTATAAAAACCAAAGTGGAGAAATGTTCATCGACGAAAGATATGTGGGACAAACTTCATGATCTTCACTCAAAAGGAGCACTGACCATGATTGTTAGTCAAGAAGATGATGGAAAGCAAGAAGGAAATCCAGAATCCATTAAGGAAGTTGAAAACATGAGTGAATATATCAAGGCCAAGGAAGACCTAGAAGATGAAGAGAGTAAAGATTACTTTGAAGAAGATCTCATGGAGAAGCTTGTAACTGCCCTAGAAGAGATAAGCAATTTGAAAACCGAGAATGAGGAGCTCAAGAAGCAGTCACAAGATGGTGACCATGACCTTGACAAGACAAGGAAGGAAGTTAACATATTCAAGCTTCAAGTTCAAGAAAGAGATAAGGAGCTCACAAGCTTGAGGAATTTCATCAAAACAAAAGGAAGCATCATGAAGAAGTCATATCCATGACATCGTCGCTATGATCAATGGGAAACATCACAGATCACAAGAATTTCCATCACAAACAATGCCATATTGACATCAATGACAACCTTTACTAACAATCTCCCCTTTTTTCATGACAAGAAGAAGATCCCACGTGGTCATTAGAATTTTCCCTCATAAACAATGCCATTGACATCAATGAAAATCTTGACTAATAGTCTCCCCCTTTGTCATGACATTCTCCCCCCTTTCACATCAATGGAAAATGGGGTGCCCAAGTACTCCCCTTATCAAGCTGCTTCTTGTCATGCTGCTTTCATGACAAAGGGGGAGACTGTTAGTCAAGGTTGTCATTGATGTCAATATGGCATTGTTTGTGATGGAAAATTCTTGTGATCCATGATGTTTCCCATTGATCATAGTGATGATGTCATGGATATGACTTCTTCATGATGCTTCCTTTTATTTTGATGAAATTCCTCCTTAAGTTTGGTGAGCTCCTTATCTCTTTCTTGAACTTGAAACTTGAAAAAGTTAACTTCCTTCCTTGTCTTGTCAAGGTCATGGTCACCATCTTGTGATTGCTTCTTGAGCTCATCATTATCCTTTTTCAAACTTCTTATCTCTTCCAGGGTAGCTACAAGCTTCGTGATGAGATCTTCTTCAAAGTCATCTTTACTCTCTTCATATTCTAGGTCTTCCTTGGCCTTGATATCTTCACTCGTGTTTCCAGCTTCCTTAATGGATTCTGGATTTCCTTCTTGTTTTCCATCATCTTTTTGAATAAAAATCATGGTCAATGCTCCTTTTGAGTAAAGATCATGAAGTTTGTCCCACATACCTTTTGCCATTGAACATTTCTCCACTTTGGTTTTTATAGCATCTGGTAGCCCATTCAATATTGCCTTCATTGCTTTTGTATTATATTCCTTGGGTTTTCCTTCCATCATGTTGTCAGTAATCACTAATTCCCATAATTCAATGCCTTGAGCCATTAAGAAATTTCTCATTCTAACCTTCCATAAATCAAAGTTTCCATTGAATAATGAAACTTTCCCAATATGATTGTCTTTAGTCTTCATAGTTGAGGAAGAGACGTCTTTAGAAGGATTGGAGGATTTCTTCCTTGGCTTTGCCATTTGTCTTCTAAGGATCAACCTTCAAGCTGTTAGGCTTTGAGATAAGGTATTGGCTCTGATACCAATTGTTGGAAATACTAAGAGGGGGGTGAATCAGTTTTTCTTTTCAATTTTTATTTTTACCAGTTAAGATCATTTATAATTAGAACACAAAATGAGAAATGATAGAATAATAATTTTATTATTCGATGACGAGGACTCCAATCCACTTTACAATAAATCCAATACAATAATGTGTAGGGCTCCAACCCTAGATGAAGACACCAATCTTCAAACTCTTAGGCTCTAAACTATAATTTTTCCAAGCACCGACTTGGAATTTCCAAGGTTCCAACCTTGTCAACTTTGAGGCACCAACCTCTAGGGCTCCTACCCTATCTCTGGTACAGGCTCCAAACTCGTGTTTTGAGGACTCCTATCCTCTACGGCTCCAACCCTCAGCTGTAAATCATCAAGATAAGTTTGATGATTCTTTATGGCTCCCAATATATTTTGCAATGAGCCCTGTTTATCTTCAACGATGCCTCCACTTAATCTCCATGTCACTTCATCAATGACAACCTTGATTTATCATGAAGTTGTCTCTGCAACTCTTCATGGTACCTAAACAAAATCTCCAAGGTTACTCCATGAGGACTTCAACAAAGCATAATGTCTCCAAGTCTTATGTTCTTCAAGTATTCCCTATTGCAGGAGACAATCTTAGTTTCTCTACAGGTGGTTGATCGTATTCTCCAAACCGAGCTTATGTAGCCTTCACACAGGTATAGACTTTTGCAGCCAAGTTTAGGAAGACTATCCCATTGATTCCAAACACAGATATGAACTCAGGTTCCCTTCCACAGGTATCAGAACTGAGAATTAACTCCACTGGTCCGAGGTTATCAAAATCTGAGCTTTTCAAAATTCCGAGACAGAGATATAAAATTGATTTGAGCTACTAAATGAACCTCCACATGACTGTCCTTCAAGTTGAGGTTTGCACTTCTGCCGAGCTACAAAATATCTAGGCCTTTGCAAATTCACTATAGCTCTGAGCCTCTCATGAATCTTTGTTCCACTTAGTCTGACACTTCCAAATGTGATTGTCCACAGAGCTGGGCTTCACCGAAAATGTCCCACATATCCGAGCTCTTACGACTTTATTTGCTTTAGATATCTAGTGATCTGTCTCAGCCTCTAAGTCTCATTTCCTTTACTCTTTCAAGTTCACGAGTTGTGAACTGTATCTTCCTCTCTATGATGAATGACCGAGATCGATACTTGATAATGAAGTATTTGACTTGTATTTATATGAGTTTCACCAATAAATGAAATTACATGTTTATTAGAGGAGAGTCCACCTTGTGCATGAGGTGGCACATTAAAAATATATTGGAAGGGGTATTTATTAATAATAAACCAAATATAACATAGTTTCATTGTTTACGGAAACTATATTATAATAGCAACATAGGACGGGCTATAGCTTTTAAACAATGTGAAACCATATTATAATGGATGTTGGGAGGTCCCACATGCCATATCATCACCTTAATCCCCCATAACACAACTACATAGATATCGAAGATTTTTTTAAGTTGTGCACATGCCAAATTTCCGATGTCAATAATGCCAATATTCCTGTAACACATATCACCCCTACTTGAACTTGAAAGAGTAAAGGAAAGGAGACTTAGAGGCCGAGAAGGATCACTAGATATCTGAAGCAGATAAAGTCATAAGAGCTCGGATCTATGGGACATTTCTGGTGAAGCCCAGTTATGTGGACAATCACATTTGGAAGGGTCAGACTAAGTGGAACAGACATCTGTGAGAGGTTCAGAGCAACAATGAATTTGTGAAGGCCCAGATCTTTTGTAGCTCCACAGAAGTGCAGATCTTGACCTGAAGGACAATCTTGTGGAGGTTCATTTAGTAGCTTAGATAAGTTCTATATCTTTATCTCTTATTTGTGAAAAGCTCAGATTTTGATAACCTCGGACCAGTGGAGTTAAGTCTCAGTTCAGATACTTGTGGAAGGGAACCTGAGTTTGGATTTGTGTTTGGAAACATTTGGATAGCTTGCTTAAACTCAGTTGCAAAAGTCTACACCTGTGTGAAGGCTAGTGAATCTCAGTTTGGAGAATAGGATCAACCACCAGTGGAGAAACTAAGTCTGTCTCTTATGATAGGGAATACTTGAAGAACATAAGACTTGGAGACATTATGCTTTGTTGAAGTCCTCATGGAGTAACCTTGGAGATTTTCTTTGGGTATCATGAAGATTTGCAGAGACACCTTCATGATAAAGCAAGGTTGTCATTGATGAAGTGACATGGAGATTAAGTGGAGGCATTGTTGAAGATAGACAGGGCTCATTGTAGAAGATATTGGGAGCATAAAGAATCATCAAACTTATCTTGACGAATTACAACTAACAGTTGGAGCCCTAGAGGATAGGAGTCCTCAAAAGACCAGGTTGGAGCCTGTACTAGAGATAGGATTGGAGCCTTAGAGGTTGGTGCCTCAAAGTTGACAAGGTTGGAACCTTGGAAAGTCCAAGTCTTTGCTTCGAAAAAATACATGTTGGAGCCTGGGAGATTGAAGATTGGTGTCTTCATCTAAGGTTGGCCCTACACATTATTGTATTGGATTTACTGTAAAGAGGATTGGCATCCTCGTCATTGATTAATAAAATTATTATTCTATCATTGCTCATGTTGTGTTCTAATTATAAATGATCTTAACTAGTAAAAATAACAATTGAAAAGAAATATTGATTCACCCCCCTCTCAGTATTTCCAATAATTGGTATCAGAGCCAGTACCTTCTCTCAAAGCCTAACAACTTGAAGGTTGATCCCTAAAACACAAATGGAAAATCCAAGGAATAAATCCTCCAATATATCTAAAGATGTCTCTTCCTCAACTATGAAAATTGAAGGCAATCATATTGGGAAAGTTCCATTGTTCAATGGAAACTTTGATGTATGAAAGGTAAGAACGAGAATTTTCTTAATGGCTCAAGGAGTTGAAGTATGTAAATCAATGATTACTAACAACATGATGGAAGGAGAATCCAAGGAATATAATAATAAAGAAATGAAGGCAACCTTGAATGGGCTACCAGATGCTATAAAAACCAAAGTGGAGAAATGTTCATCAACAAAAGGTATGTGGGACAAACTTCATGATCTTCACTCAAAAGGAGTATTGGCCATGACTGTTAGTCAAGAAGATGATGGAAAGCAAGAAGGAAATCCATAATCCATTAAGGAAGCTGAAAACATGAGTGAAGACATCAAGGCCAAGGAAGACTTAAAAGATGAAGAGAGTAAAGATGACTTTGAAGAAGATCTCACAGCAAAGCTTGTAGCTGCCCTATAAGAGATAAGCAGTTTAAAAAGGGAGAATGAGGACCTCAAGAAGCAATCAAAACATGGTGACCATGACCTTGATAAGACAAGGAAGGAAGTTAACCTATTCAAGCTTCAAGTTCAAGAAAGAGATAAGGATCTCACCAAGCTTAAGGAGGAATTTCATCAAAACAAAGGGAAGCATCATGAAGAAGTCATATCCATGACATCATCACTATGATCAATGGGAAACATCATGAATCACGAGAATTTTCCATCACAATCAATGCCATATTGACATCAATGACAACCTTGATTAACTGTATGTTAAGGTTTTCATTGATCTCAAGGTTTTCATTGATGTCAATGAGGCATATCTCTCGATAGATAATCTTCCGGAAGTAAGTCCATTGAAGAAAATCATCCATTGATTGAAGATACCTTCCACTTACATCAGTTTATCATGTCTGAAGCAAACAAAAGGCTAGAGGAATTTATGCAGGCAGAGGGAGCCGATTGATCATCTATAATTGAATTGTAGACAGTCACTAACGTTAGAAAATTGTGGGCTGTTGAGATCAAACTATTAGATTCTTAGTAAAGACAAAAAAACAGAAACTGATCTCAAAAGATTCTAAACAGAGATAAAATATGGAAATGACATTTGTGGAAGCAGACATCAATTGAATAAGAAGAACACACAAACAAATATTATAATACTTGATGGATTAAGTAAAGTAGACCAGATCAGTATAGAACCATTGGAGAACTATAGAACAAAATGATAGAGGTGACTAAGAAGTATGATGATGACAAGAAAATTGAGAACAGGTTCAGGAGGAGTTGTACAAGCTACTATCTAAGTAGCAAGAGAAGAAGTAACATGACAAGAAAGAGCACCATGACAGGGGGAGCAACATGATAAGAAGCAGCTTGATAGGGGGAGTATTTGGTCACTCCGTTTTCCATTGATGTCAAAGGGGGAGAGAATGCTAGAAGGGAAAGAATATTTCCATCAATAACAAAGGGGGAGACTGTTAATCAAGGTTGTCACTGATGTCAATATGGAATTATTTGTGATGGAAAATTATTGTGATCTGTAATGTTTCCAATTGATCATAGTTATGAAAGTTCTAATGAAGATTCCATAACCTCACGTATATTATGATATCCTTGATGAAGGACTTGATGACATATGATGTCATAGTTGGAGATCATATGATGAGATGGAGGACCATATGGATTGAATATAGCATAAGCATTGAATATATATATAGCCAAAATAGAATCTTCGGACCCAAGGAGCAAGAGGAGGAAAGCCATTAGAAGCCATTGAAGCCATCAAAAATCCATCGGAAACCAAATAAAAGCCATTGGAAGTTAAGAGAAGGAGCGACAAGCCAAGGAGAAACAGATCCAAGAGAAGCAGTTCAATGAGAAGCCATCGGAAGTCAAGAACATGAGTGACAAGCCAAGGACGATCAGATCAAAAGAGAAGACCACATATGCCCAAGAGAAAGAGCCAAAGGGTAGAAAAAGTGATATCGAAGGAGCAAAGAGAAACATATCGACGAAATATCCAGAGCCAAATTGGAGAAATCATATCATTATTATAATTGCATGTCACCACTCAAACCTCTGACTCTGATCTCTGATCTCCGACTCCGACTTCGATCTCTGATAGGCGGTGTGGACCTCTAATCTCCGAAATGCAACATGGACCTTCGATCTCAGATATGTGGACCCGATTTTTTTAATAATGATTTAATTACTAAATCACATCCGCCCTTTATCAGAGCTTTTAAAATGGGACCTCCAATAAGATCCTCATATGAGGCCTAATCTTTTATTGCGATTATACTTTGCGGACCTGACTGACCTTATTATAACGTTTTAAAATGTATTATCGCGTCAGTGCATCAGAACTTTCCTATCGCAACTTTTGCAGGCATGTCATGTTAAAACCTCTGATTGTGATATGGTTGCGGACCTGATTGCTCTATCATAACATGTTTAATGTAATCTCACATCCACTACATCAGAGGTTAGAAAAAGTAGGGGCGATATGTGTTATATGAATATCGACATTGTTGACATCAAAACTTTGGCATGTGCACAACATAAAGAAAAATCTGATATCTGTGTAGTTGCGATATGCAGGAGTAAAGTGATGATGTGGCATGTGGGACCTCCTTGCATCCATTGTAATATGGTTTTGTATTGTTTAAAAGATAAAGCCCCTCCTATGTTACTATTATAATATAGTTTCCATAAACAATGAAACTGTGTTATATTTGGTTGATTATTAACAAAGACCCCTTCCAATGTATTTTTAATGTGCCACCTCCTGCACAAGTCGGCCTCTCCTCTAATAAACATGTATTTTTGTTTATTGACGAAACTCATATAAATACAAGTAAAATACTTCATTATCAAGTATCAATCTCATTCATCCATCACAGAGAGGAAGATATAGTACGCAACTCATGAACTTGAAAGAGTAAAGGAAACTTAGAGGCTGAGAAGGATCATTAGAGATCTGAAGCAGATAAAGTTGCAAGAGCTCGGATCTGTGGGACATTTCTGTGAAACCCGGTTCTATGGACAATCACATTTGAAAGGGTCAGACTAAGTGGAATAAACATCTGTGAGAGGCTCAGAGCTACAGTGAATTTGCGAAGGCCCGAAGCTTTTGTAGTTTGATAGAAGTGCAGATCTCGACCTGAAGGACATTCCTTTGGAGGTTCGTTTAGTAGCTCGGATCATTTCTATATCTCTGTCTCGGATTTGTGAAAAGATCAGATTATGATAATGTTGATTTTTAGGTAGCATCGGATGTGCTTTAGCTCAGAAATTTTGTGGAGTGGCTAGAACACATGAGATATCCAAGATCCATAAATCGTTTCGTAAATTTCCACCTGGATTGTATTTTATTAAAATAATTAATATTTTTAATGGTGTTCCTAAGTCTAAACTTAGGAAAATTAAAATATTAATGGGTATTAATAAAAATATGGGTGAGAAGCTTCTAAGAGACAAGGATCAAGTCTAATTTAATATTAGCAGTTGATTAGAGACTTAATCTAGGCCATTGATTTCTCAATAGGAAAAGTATAAATGGAGGCTTGGGGTCAGTTGGAGAAGACACACAGTGAGATTAAGGAAATTGATTTTCTGAGGTAAGAAGTTCTCAGCAGGGAAATTGATTAGGGAGATCTTGCAGCTGAGGGGCAGTGATAGTTCAGGAATATAGACAAAGAGGTAGAGAGAAGCTTGTGGAGGTAGTGCAGTAGCCGAGAGAGATGACATTGAGCCAGTCTGGTCGCACGCAACCTTGACGCAAATCCAGGAGAGCTAGTGCAGAGGTAGAGTTTCCTACCACACAGAAAACCGGGGAGCTGTCGAAAACTGTCAAAACAGTTAGGAAAGTTGACGCGGTGGGCAGAAGTGCTAACATAGAGCCTCAAAGAGCTCCATGTAGGCCCACACAGTTACTGCGAAGGGGCATCGAAGTTGTAGCCGGGGCTAGCCAGTTTTGCTGCCGGACCAACCGAATTATGTTAGGTGAAGTGAGGTAAAACTCACTCAGGTTGTCTGCCATTGAATTTATTTATCACTAGTTTGCTGGGAGGGCAACCAACATTTGTATTCAAAATTTTTGCTTAATAATAGAAAACCCTCAGAGTTGTTGCACCGATTTTCCCACATTGGGTTTTTCCGGGGACGTTTAGTCCAAAAATAAGTTTGTCCTTTGTATGGTTGTCTCATTTTTTTTCTTCAGTAATTGATCTATATAGTGGTGTAGGCTGCAGTGTATTTACATTAATATTTTCTGAAGAATTCTGAAAATAACTTGGTAAAATGAAGAACACAAGTAGGTAATGCAAATCAGTTTACTGCAGTAGGATTTTTGACTTGTTTGATTCAGAAAATTTCACATGGTATCAGAGCGATTGCAGATCAAGGAGGACTGAAGCCATCAATGAAAGGATAAAGGAGAATATGTGTTGATGACATTTGTTCTGAGAGACAACGTAGTTTTTAAGCCGAGAGAGAAGAGGAAGGGTGATATAGTCACCAATGGAGGCTCACGCAGAGCCTACATCATCTTGTTTGTGTGACGTTGTAGCTGCAGAGGGCAACATAGTGATTGTTGGGCCAATGCAGATACTGTTGAGTCTCATTTTTCCAGTTTCCGGGGCTAGAGGTGTAGTGCAAATTTCATCTAGAGTTGCTAGTGGGGTGTTGATTCTATTGGTGCAGAAAAATACCTAGTGGGACAAAAGTAAAGTAAAGGGAATCAGTTCCTCAGAAAATTTCTTGCCAAGAAATTAAATCCAGTGCTGAGCAGCAGCAAAGAGAGATCAGAGAGGGGTGTTTCGACAGTTGTTGGTAATAGGATTTCCGTGAAGGAAATTGAATTTTAGAGGGAGCTTGTTCCTTAGAGGATTTCTAGCGCCAAAGAAATCCATATACGATTTTTGTTGGGGCAACAATGAAAGAGGGAGAAGAGAACCTATTCGACACTCATTTTAGCAGAGATGGAAATTAATGGATTGAGGGATCAGGACAGGTTGGATGGAGCATCCAACTTTGTCATTTGGAAGGCCAGGGTCCTGACAGTTTCGGACAAAAATTTCATCAAGGATTATGCCTTGAAGACGGTTGTTGTTCTGGTTCATGCTAATGCTCTCAAGAAGTACAAGGAGGCTCAGTGCATGATCTTGGACGAGGTCAAGGATCATGTGATCCCACATATTGTTGAGAAGGACACAATAAGGGAAATGTGGGAGGCCTTGACCACTTTATACGAGGGAACTTTCATTCAACGGATGATGTTGCTTGAGAGTCAACTAAGACAGTATCAAATGCAAAAGGAAGAAGAAATCGATCCCTTCCTTCTCAGGTTGCAAGGGATTCGAGATCAGCTAACTTCCGTAGGGTCTACACCGGATCATGAATTCATGGTCAGGATTGCCATGAATGTAGTCATTGAAGACTGGGAAACCTTTGTCGAGAGAATCTTCGGCAGTGCTTCTCTCCCCAGTTGGGAGGAGATGTGGGCAGCTCTTCGACAGGAAGAGATCAGACGGTTGACCAAGGTAGGAAGAAGCAAAAAAGGGATCTGATTCAAGAAGGAGGAAGAGGAGGATGTAGCTCGCGCATCTGCAAGACAATAAGGACAACAGAAGAGGAAAAATAAAGATATATCCAAAGTCAGATACTTCAAATGTGGAGAACCGTGTCATTTTGCCACTCAATTCCCTCAGAAGAAGGGCGAGGAAGAGAAGACTGACGCAAAGGTTGCTCCAGGGAAAATTGACAAATAGGACGATCATAAGGATTGTACCATGAGTTCTCATGCACCTCTAGAAAAGAGGTGGGGTGATATTGAGCAGTAGTTGAGAGGACTAGACGGCAGGCAGGACCCTTGAGGTGCCCAATCTCTTGGATCACATACAACTACGGGAGCCCTTAATGACAATAGTAGAATGACGAGAGTTAGTTGGTGTCAGGTATGATGGAGCAATAGTGGCAGAGATAGAGTGCTAAAGTTTGAAGCAACGCAGTGGAGTCCTGGAGTAGTGCGGGAGACATAGAGAAGATACAACAACAATGCAGTAACATCAGAGGGTCAACACAAATTAGCATCAGAGGTAGCTTCAGAATCAAGGGACATCCAAACTAACCAACATGTCAGCTTTTGGGTGGATTTTCAGTTGCTTACTTCTTAGCAACTGAGTTGCAGTGCATCAGTTAGTAGTGGCAGTGCTATGGGCAACATAATGCAGCATATTGAGAGGGAGTTGCAGTATAGATGCAATAGTGATAGTGCCAGTGTCATGGGCAACAGTAAAGAATGCAGCAACACAGTGAATGAAGGGCAGTAGGTCAAGCATCAACAGTAGAGGATAGATGTCGTGGACTAGTGTGATACTTCTGCTGGGAAGTATTGCCAAAGCACATTCCTTGCTAAGAGGGAGTGTTTATTTTTGGGTAGCATCAGATGTGCTCTAGCTTCGAATTTTGTGGAGTGGCTAGAACACATGAGGTATCCAAGACCCAGAAATTGTTTGGTGAAATTCCACCTAGATTGTATTTTATTAAAATAATTAATATTTTTAAAGGTGTTCGTAAGTCTAAACTTAGGAAAATTAAAATATTAATGGGTATTAATAAAATTATGGGTGAGAAGCTTCTAAGAGACGAGGATCAAATCTAATTTAATCTTAGCTGTTGATTAGAGATTTAATCTTGGTCATTGATTTCTCGACAAGAAAAGTATAAATGGAGGCTTGGGGTCAATTGGAGAAGACACACAGTGAGAGTGAGGAAATCAATTTTTTGAGGTGATAAGTTCTTAGGATGGAAATTGATTGGGTAGATCTTGTAGTTGAGGGGCAGTGATAGTTCAGGAATATAGATAGAGAGGCAGAGAGAAGCTTGTGGATGCAACGCAGTAGCCGGGAGAGCTGATGCTGGGCTAGTCTGGGCCCACGCATCCTTGACACAGAGCCAAGAGGGCTAGCATAGAGGTAGAGTTGCCTACCACACAAAAGTTCAGGGAGCAGTCAGAAACTGTTGGAACAACTGGGAAAGCTGACATGGTGGGAAAAAATGCTGACTCAAAGTTGAAGCAGAGCCTTAGATAGCTCCACACAAGCCCACGCAATTACTGCGAAGGGGCATCGATGTTGTAGTCGGGGCTAGACATTTTTGCCATTGTATTTATCTGTCACTAGTTTGTCGGGAGGGAAACCAAGATTTGTATTAAGAACTTTTGTTTAATAATAGAAAACCCTCAGAGTTGTTGCACCGATTTTCCAACATTGGGTTTTTCCAGGGACGTTTAGTCCAAAAATAAGTGTGTCCTTTATATAGTTGTCTCATTTATTTTTCAGTACTTGATCTGTATAGGGGTGTAGGCTGCAGTGTATTTACATTAATATTTTCTAAAGAATTCCGAAAATAACTTGTTAAACTGAAGAACACAAGTAGGTAATGCAAATCAATTTACTGGAGTAGGATTTTTGACTTGTTCGATTCAGAAATTTTCATAGATAACCTCGGACCAGTGGAGTTAAGTCTCTGTTTAGATACCTTTGGAAGGGAACCTGAGTTCGGATCTGTGTTTGGAACAATGGATAGTCTGCCTAAACTTGGTTGCAAAAGCTTATACTTGTGTGAAGGCTACTGAAGCTCGATTTGGAGAATAAGATCATCCACCCATGGAGAAACTAACACTGTCTCTCGTGATAGGGAATACTTGGAGACATTATGCTTTGTTGAAGTCCTCATGGAGTAACTTTGGAGATTTTGTTTGGGTACCATGAAGAGCTACAGAGACACCTTCATGATAAAGCAAGGTTGTCATTGATGAAGTGACGTGGAGATTAAGTGGAGGCATTGTTGAAGATAGACAAGGGTCGTTGCAGAAGATATTGGGAGTCATATAGAAGCATCAAACTTATCTTGAGGAACTACAAATGAGGGTTGGAGCCCTAGACGATAGGAGTCTTAAAAAGACCAGGTTGGAGCATGTATAGAGATAGGGTTGGAGCTCTAGAGGTTGGTGCCTCAAAGTTGACAAGGTTGGAACCTTGGAAAGTCCAAGTTGGTGCTTGGAAAAAATTCAGGTGGGAGCCTGGGAGATTGAAGATTGGTGTCTTCATTTAGGGTTGGAGCCCTACACATTATTGTATAGGATTTATTGTAAAGAGGATTGGAGTCCTCGTCTTTGATTAATAAAATTATTATTCTATCATTGCTCATTTTTTGTTCTAATTATAAATGATCTTAACTAGTAAAATTAATAATTGAAAAGAAATATTGATTCACTCCCCTCTCAATATTTCCAACAGTTTCTCCAACGAAAATTGACAGAAGGGGGAGATGTACTTGAATACATTTCCAGATTTAAGAACATTAAGAAGGAAATAGTAAACGTTATATTTCCAGCAGTGAATGATAGTTTTATGACTACAATTTTGATTACTGGTTTGCCTTCTTCATATATACATTTCTTGAAAACGTTACAAGTAACTGGACAGCTGGAGAAGTTAAAATTTGATGAATTAAGTGAAATACTAGCTCAACATGACAAAACTTTTGGAAAGAAGAAACAAGTTGGAGAATATGTCTTCTTTACAAAATCTAGCACTAGTAAATCTTCAATTGATAGTTCTGGAGGTAGAGGAAGAGGGCACATCAATCAAAATCAAGGAGCACAAAGAGGACATGGTCATGGTAGAAGTCTCGGCAAAGGGAACAACTTCAGTAGAGGCAACAATTTTGGCAAAGGCAACATTCAAGGGAGAGGCAACAATCAAGGCAAATGACAAAGTCAAGGCAAAGGACAAAATAAAAGAAGACGACAAAGCAGAGGCAGAGAACAGAGTCAAGGAAGAGGCAGATATTTCAGTCAAATTGTTTGTAGAAGGTGTAACAAAGTTGGTCATTATGCTAAAGATTGTTGAACTTCTCTTGACAACATTCCAAAGTTTCACCAACACATGACACAATTTGCTAATTATCAAGAAGATGATGGCTCAGAATATGTCTTTAGTACACATCAAAGTTCAGAATCAACAACATTACAGGTCTCCACATATCTTAAAAGTGATTATGAAGATGCTTGGATCTTAGATACAAGGGAAACACAACATATGACATTTCGACGTGGCTTCTTTTGGAATTTTCAACAAAACCATCTCAAATCAATATTTCTTGCATATGATACAAGACACACTCCTTGTGGAAAGGTGTAGTCAAAGTTTCTCTTCCTGGCATTGGAGAAAAATTAATTTCAAATGTTTGGTATGTACCAAATTTTAAGAAGAATTTGTTGTCTTTAGTCACGATTCGACAAGAAGGACATCAAGTTGTTATGGAGCATGACTTATGATTGACGTGGGGAATGTTAGCCTCACTTTCACATAAAACAATCAATAAGTCCAAAATAATAAATTATCAAACTTGGAATAATTCTTACATGTCTATTCTAGAATGAGATTGTTCCTCAATATTGGGAGTTTGTTTAGGTCTAGTTGGTTGAGAGATTCTCTCCAACTAGTTAGGATCCTAGATTAGTGTGTGGTTGAGATATTCACTCAATCAAAGTAATTGTGTCCAAGATAGACACATTATCTTGAGACATATTCTCGATGTATTATATTGTATGATTATCGATATTTTGTGTGTGTGAGCGAGACACAATATACATTGAGGCTCAGAGGCCATGGCTCTTGTTCTCATAATTTCATTTTTTATTAGTTTTTAATTTCCTTTAATTCAGGAATTGGACTATGAGCAGATTTCCTTCAAATGCATCATTTGTCATTCTCATGGGAAATTTGCAAAAAAATGCCCTCAACAAAAAAAGGATGAGTAGGCCCAAGCCCCTGTATCTAAAGAAGGGTAGACCCATACCCCCATATATAATGAGGGAAATTTTCAACCAGTTCAAAATTGAAGGAAAAATCAACAAAACAAGGTTATAACTCCAAAGAAATATGTTGAAGAAGTTCCAAAATCTTCCCTCAACAAAAAATCTTTTGAGGATCTTCAAGATCCATAACAAGATGAAATTACTCCTATAGATGAAACCCTAAAGGAGGATCAAGGAAACTTAGCAATGCTGGGGGAAAATGAATAGAAAGCTCCTTCAATGATTGTCTCTTCAAATGCAGAATCACGCTTTGCGGCAAAATTATTAACAATGTCAGATTCTGAATTTGCGGAGATGCGTAGATCTACTCCAACGTTCTACAAACAAGCTATGGAAATCAAAGTAGCTCATGCTAAGTCAAGTACAAGAGTTAATGTTGGAAAATCCCTCTCCTCGAATGCAGCAAAACCGCCTCTCACAAGAGTCCGAAAATCCCACAAGGAAAAAAAGAACATGAAGCGGATCTCAATTTAGCTTCAGGATCCCAACTTCGTGTAGACCCCTTGTTGCAAATGTCTCCCAAATAAGTCAATGCATTGTTTCTAAATATTATTGTGTTTGCAATTTGTAAGAATTTATTCTTGTAAGCATGAGGAAAGTCTAAGTGGTAGAAACCGTGGAAGATACTGGGATTTGTCTCCTAGAATCTTAGTCAATTTCTT